>LNAC01001763.1:277-15362 GCA_002007465.1 Ailurus styani
ATGAAACAAGATGGTTTGGGGAAGGAGACAAACCATAAGAGACTCCTAATCTCACAAAACAAACTGAGGTTTACTGGAGGGTGGGAGGGTATGGATAGGGTGGATAGGTTATGGACATTGGGGAGGGTTTGTGCTTTGGTGAATGCTGTGAAAGATGTAAGCCTGATGATTCACAGACCTGTACCCCTTGGGCGAAGAATAAAAATTTAAAACAAACAAACAAACAAACAAACAAATAAATAAAGAAATAAAATAAGCATAAATAGAACCTCACAAACATGTGAGAGCTTTCTTATGACTGGGTCCACCTGGAGTTTTTTTTTTTTTTAATTTATTCATTTGACAGAGGGAGAGAGATCACAAGTAGGCAGAGAGGCAGGCAGAGAGAGAGGAGAGAGGAGGAAGCAGGCTCCCCGCCGAGCAGAGAGCCCAATGTGGGCCTCGATCCCAGGACCCTGGGATCATGACCTGAGCCGAAGGCAGCGGCTCCAACCCACTGAGCCACCCAGGCGCCCCCACCTGGAGTTTTTAACTATCGGATTTGTCCATGTTGAGCCTTCAGTAATGTCATTACTGTTTAGATTTTCCTACCCTAATATTAATTTCTGTGGACATTTATGCTCATTGATCTCTGCTTTAGTAATTTGTGATTCTCTGTATTTACCTGTCTGTCTTTCCAATTGGTGAGGCAGGAGTCTTCCCTTTCACCTCACTTTTCTGGGGAATTTGAGTTTCTTATTTTTCAATTTGTTCAGCTTTTTCCTTGTTAGAATGGAGTTGCAATTTCTAGGCTCCTTATATATTAGACCAGTATATAAAAAACTTATTGATCAATTTTTCAAGTATTGAAATATCCTTCATTTCTGGAATAAACCCCTTGATGGTGATATCTTACCCATTTATATATTGTTGGATTTTTATTCTCATTTTTTTGACAACTTTGGGACCTATATTTGTAAAAGATCTTGGTCTTTATTTTTCCTTTATTTTCAATCCTCTTTGATTTAATAATTGATGGGCTTATGTGTTTTTCTCCTTTCTAAATTTTGGAAGAGAATATATAGATTTAGTGTGATTTATTCTTTCAGGGTTTGGTAGAAAATGCCATTGAAACAATACAGGAATGGAGATTTCTTTTTTTTGATATCTTTAATAGATATTTCATGTTGTGATAAAGGATAGCTAAATGATCTGTTTTTTGAGTATTTTATAGGTTCCAAAGAATTGGTCTATTTAACCTAAGTTGTATAATGTATGTAAGTAGTGGTTTTCATAACATTTTATTATTTTGTAATGTTTATTTTGTCATATTAATACTTTGTAATGTATTTGTGATCTGAAGTAATAGCCACTTTAAATAAGAGGGAGATCATACCAAGTGTCTGACTACAATGGTATGAAGCTAGAAATCAATAACAGGAGGAAAGTCAGAAATTCAAAAACAAATTTGAAGGTTAAGTGAGTGCCTGAAAAACTAATGGGTCAAAGAATAAATCAAAAAGGATATTAATAAATATCATGAAACAATTGGAACTGGAAGCACAACATATTAAAACATAGAGGAAGCTTTAAAAACAGTTCTAAAAAGAATGTTTATAAGATAACTGCTTGCATTAAGAAACAAGAAGGATCTCAAATAAACGGTACTAGGTTACATTAAAAGTACTAGAAAAAGAAGAATAAACTATGCCCAAAGTTAGCAGAATGAGGGGGAAAAAAAAGATCAGAACTGAAACAAATGAAATAGGTGCCACAAAATTAATAGGTATGATAAATGAAACTAAGGGTTGTATTTTTGAAAAAATAAACAAATTTGACAAGACTTTAACTAGACTAACATTGAAAAACTAAGAGGACTCAAATAAAATGAAATGAAAGAAAATGAAATAAATGAAATAAAAAGAAAGAAAAGATATAACTGATAATACACAAATACTGTCATGAAAGATTTTTATGAACAACTATAAGCCAACGATATAGAAAACCAGAAATAAATTGATAAATTTCTAAAAATATGTAATCTAGCAACACTGAATCGTGAGAAAATAGAAAATCTGAACAGACCAATATTGAGCAAGAAGATTGATTCAGTAATCAAAAAAAACCTCCCAACAAAGGAAAGCCAAGTATCCTATGGTTTTAGTGAATTCTACCAAACATTTAAAGAATTGAGGCCAATCTTTCTCAAACTATTCCAAAAAATGAAAAAGATGGAGCACTTACTAATTTTAAAAGGCCACCATTACCTTTTGTATCAAAGCCAGATAAGGATAATACAAGAAAAAAATTACCACCACTAATCCTTATATACAGATGTAAAAATTGTCAACAAAATATTAACATACCAAATTCAAAAGACATTAAAGGTATTATTCATCATAATCAGGTGGGATTTATGCCTGGGATGCAAGAATGGTTCAATATATAGTAAGGAAAAAGTGTGATACACCCTATTAGTAAAATGAAAGATAAAATGATATCACCTCAATAGATTCAGAAAAAGAATTTGATGTAACATTACATTCTCATGATTTATACTCTAAACAAATTTTGTATAAAAAATAACATAATTGAACACAATAAAGGCTTTTATATGACAGGCCTACAGCCAACATCATATTCAATGGTGAAAGGTTCAAATCTTTTCTTCCTTAGATCAGCGACAAGACAGATACGTACTTTCACCACTTCTATTCAACATAGTACTGGAAGTCTTAGCTAAAGCAACCAGACAGATAAGAGAAATAACAGGTATCCACATTTTAAAGGTAGAAATAAAATTATCTTTGTAGATGATGTGGTATGCACATAGAAAATCCTAAAGACTCCACCAAATAGCTGTTAGAAATAATAATGGATTCAGCAATTTGCAGATTACAAAAGCAACATATAGAAAACAGTTGCATTTCCATACACTGAAAACAAGACATGTGAAAAAGAAAGATAACTAATTCATTCACAACAGCATTAAGAGCAAAAACAAAACCAAAAAAAAACTTAGAAATACTACTAATCAAGGAGGTAGAAGATTTGTACATTTATATTTATTTGGTTTTGATGAAGAAATTGAAGAACGCAGAATAAAATGAAAAAAATCAGTTTGTGTATTGAAAGACTTAGTATCATTAAAATGCCCATATTTTCCAAACCCATCTATAGGTTCAATGCAATTTTATCAAAATTCCAACGGATTTTTCACATAAATAAAAAAAATTCCTATAACTTGCATGCAACCAGAAAAAAAAAATCCTGAGAAAGAAAAAATCCAGAACCATCATGCTTCCTGAATTTAAACTATACTACAAAACTATAGGAAACAAGACAATATGGTACTGGCATACATATGATACATAGACCAATTAAATAGAATCGAGTATCCAAAAAAAAAAAATAACCACATATACATGGTATACTAATATTTGATGAGAAATCAGGAATACCCAGTGAGGAAATGGTAGTTTCTTCAATAATGGTTATGGGAAAAAAAAACATGCAGAAGAATGAAATTGGACCCTTATTTTACACCACTCATAAACATTAACATGAAATCAGTTAAAAACTTAAACTTAAGATCTGAAACCATAAAACTTCTAGAAGAAACTGTTCTAGGGAAACAATTCTTTGACATTGTTTATGGCAGTGATTTCCTGGTTCTGACATCAAAAACATGAGCAAAAAACCAAAAATAAATAAATGAAACTACAACTTAATAAAATTAAATAACTTGATAAAAAGCTTGTGCACAGCAAAAGAAACAATCACCTTAATGAAAGGGTAATTACAGAATAGGAGAGAATATTTAAAAACCATATATCTGATAAGGGGTTAATATCCACAATGTATATGTAACTCATGAAACTCAGTAGCAAAATCATCATCATCATCATCACAAAAAATGGGCAGAGGAACTAAATAGACAGTTTTCCAAAGAACACATAAAAATAGCTTACAGGTATGTAAAAAGAAGTTTGAACTCACTAGTCATTATGGAAATGCAAATTGAAATGATGATGAACATACAAATGGCTAACAGACACATGAAAAAATGTTAATCATCATTAGCCGTCAGGGAAATTCAAATCAAAACCACATTGAGATACCAACTTACACCAGTTAGAAGGGCCAAAATCAATAGGACAGGAAACAACAAGTTTTGGAAAAGATGTGAGGAAAGGGGAACCCTGTTACACTTTTGGTGGGAATGCAAGTTGGTACAGCCACTTTGGAAAACAGTGTGGAGATTCCTCAAAAAATTAAAAATAGAGCTACCCTATGACCCTGCAACTACACTATTGGGTATTTACCAAAAGATACAGATGTAGTGAAAAGAAGGGCCATCTGTACCTCAATGTTCATAGCAGCAATGTCCAAAATCACCAAACTGTGGAAAGATCTGAGATGCCCTTCAACAGATGAATGGATAAAGAAGATGTGGTCCACATATACAACGGAATATTACTCAGCCATCAGAAAGGATGAATACACGACTTTTGTATCAACATGTATGGGACTGGAGATTATGCTGAGTGAAATAAGTCAAGCAGAGAAAGTCAATTATCATATGGTTTCACTTACTTGTGGAACATAAGGAATAAAATGGAGGACTTTTGGAGAAGGAAAGGAAAAGTGAATTGGGGTAAATCGGAGGGGGAGATGAAAGAGGAGAGACTGTAGACTCTGAGAAACAAACAGGGTTATGGAGGGGAGGGAGGTGGGGGTATGGGTAAGCCTTATGTTGGGTATTAAGGAGGGCACATATTGCGTGGAGCACTGGGTGTGGTGCATAAATGATGAATCTTGGATCACTGAAAAAAAAAAGAAATGATGATGAGATAGCAGTTCATACCTGTTTAAATAGTGATCAAGAAGGCAAGGAATAAATGTTGGTGAGGATATGAAGAAAACGAACCTTTTGCATTGTTGGCGGGCATGCAAATCTGTACAGCTACAATGGAAAACATTATGTAGGTTTCTCAAAAAAGTAAAAATTTAGTTGCCATATGACACAGCAAACCCACTTCTGAGTATACATCCAAAGAAATTGAAATCAGGATCTTGTAGAGATTCCTGCACTCGTTTTTATTGCAGCATTTCTCACAGTAAGGGTCAGACATGGAAACAACTAAGTTGTCCATGAATGATTGAATGAATAAAGACTAAGGGAATATCATTCAGCCATGAGAAAGAAAGAAATCCTGCCATTTTCAACAACTTGAATGAACCTTGAAGAAATTAGGCTAAATTAAATAAGTCAGACATAGGTAGACAAACACTGTATAATATCACTTATATGTGAAACCTAAGATGCCAAAAAATAAAAAAAAAAAGAAGAGGACTGCTGATTACCAGGTGTTAGGAGGTGGGGAAAATGGGGAGATATTGGTCAAGGGTACAAACTTCCAGCTAAATTAACAAGTTTGGGTATTCAATGCACAACATTGGTGATTATGATTAATAACATCATTTGACATACTTCGAATGTTGCTAAAAAGGTAGATAATGAATGTCCTCATCACACACAAAAATGGTAACTATATGAAAGGATGGAGACAGTGACTACTAGTACAGTGTCAATCATTTTACAGTTTATGAGTGTATCAGATGTATATGTTCTATGCCTTAAACTTACACCATGTTGTGTGTCAATTTTATATGAATAAATCTCGAAAAAACTCATAAAATGAAGAATAAGCTTCTGGTTTCATTGATTTTCTGTATTGTCTTATTTTTTAAAAGTTTACTGATATCAGCTATTGTTTTTACTATTTTATTTTATTGTTTGATTTAGGCATATTTTGATCTTATTTTTCTCATTTTTCTAAGATAGAAACTTAGATTGTGGATTTGAGAACTCCCTTCTTTCCTAATGTATCCATTTAGTGTTTTATATTTCCTTCTAGTCATTTTAGTTACACTCCACAAATTTTAATGTTCTTTTTTTATTTTTCTCAGTTAAGCCCATCCAGTGAATTTAAATCTCAATTATGTATTTTTAGCTGCAAAATTCCATTTATTTATTTTTATATCTTTTGTATCTCTACTTATATTTTTATTACTCCATTTATTCAATGTGTTACTTCCCTCTCCTGAAAGCCTGATTCTAATTGCTGCTTTAAAATATTTTTACATTAAATCTAATAATTTGACAACTTATACTTGTTGTCTTTTGATTTTATTTTCCATTTTTCAGATTTTGAAATTTAAAAATTTTTATTCCCCATAATTTTTATTATATATTTTACATTTTTGATATTATGTTATCATATTCTGAGTCTTGTCAAAATAATGTATTTTTTATTTATGTTTATTTTTTAGTAAGGTATTAATTTGGTTAGGTTTAAGCTTCAAGTTTAAACCTTTTTTCTCTGTGATGTGGGTTTAATGTCAGTTCAGTTTTCAAAGGCTTTTACACCCATTCATGTCTGTCCCATATGTGCTCAGCCCAGCAGCAAATTTGGAATTTGAATGGTGGTATATTCTGTAGTTCAGTTCTCATAGCTCTCATATTTTGTTTTGAATATGAGTCTCACATATTTATCTTGATGTGAATATGTTAGTTTGCAAAAGAATTTAAAGGATCACTTTATTAAACTCGCTTCTCCATAATCTCCTGACACTTTGTAGCTCTTAGTTATTTCTCCTCTTTTTCTCTGGTGATTGATTAATGGCTCCAATATCCCCAACATTCTGCACACTTCTGATAAATGCATCTCTCCTTGAAGGCAAGATGTGAGAGAAAAATTTCAATAGGAATTTTCAACATGCTCCTGGAATCACAGTATCTTTAGCTTTATGGAATACATCCAGAAACTCACAGTTGGAAATATAGGCACCTGGGCCACCACTGTTGGTATCAATATTATTATTTTTTTATTTCTATTTTTTACTTATTTATTTATTAAATTTTATTTTTCCAGTGTTCTAATAGTAATTGTTTATGCACCACACTCAATGCTCCATGCAATACATGCCCTCCTTAATACCCACAACCAGGGTCTCCCATTCCCCTAGCCCCTTCCCTTCCCAAACCCTCAGTTTTTTTCTCAGACTCCACAGTTTCTCATGCTTCATCTCCCTTCCCCAATGTACCACAATTCACTTTACCTTTCCTTCTCTTAATGCCCTCCATGTTACACCTTAAGCCCCACAAGTAAGTGAAACCATATGATAATTGACTTTCTCTGCTTATTTAACTCAGCATAATCTCCTCCAAATCCATCCATGTTGATACAAAAGTTGGGTATTCATCTTTTTGATGGCTGAGTAATATTCCATTGCATATACAGACCACATCTTCTTTATCCATTCGTCTGTTGAAGGCCATCTTGGCCCTTTCCACAGTTGGGTGATTGTGGACACTGCTGCTATGAACATTGAGGTACAGATGGCCCTTCTTTTCACTACATCTGTATCTTTGGGGTAAATACCCAGTAGTGTAGTTGCAGGGTCATAGGGTAGCTCTATTTTTAATTTTTTGAGGAATCTCCACACTGTTTTCCAAGTGGCTGCACCAACTAGCATTCCCACCAACAGGGAAAGAGAGTTCCCCTTTCTCCACATCCTTTCCAACACTTGTTGTTTCCTGGCCTGCTGATTTGGCCCTTCTAACTGGTGTAAGGTGGTATCTCAGTGTGATTTTGATTTGAATTCCCCTGATGGCTAATGATGATGAAGATTTTTTCATGTGTCTGTTAGCCATTTGTATGTCTTCTTTGGAGAAGTGTCTTTTAATGTCTTCTGCCCATTTTTTGACATGATTAACTGGTTTTGGGGTGTTGAGTTTGAGCAGTTTTTTATAGATCTAGGATATCAGCCCTTTGTCTATAGTGTCATTTGCAAATATCTTCTCCAATTCTATAGGTTCCCTCTTTGTTTTGTTGATTGTTTCCTTTGCTGTGCAGGAGATTTTTATCTTGATGAAGTCCCCAAAGTTCATTTTTGCTTTTGTTTCCTTTGCCTTTGGAGACGTGTCTTTAAAGAAGTTGCTGTGGCCAATGTCGAAGAGGTTACTGCCTACATTCTCCTCTAGGATTTTGATAGATTCCTGCCTCACATTGAGGTCTTTCATCCAATTCGAGTTTATCTTTGTGAATGGTGTATGAGAATGGTTGAGATTCATTCCTCTATATATAACTGTCCAATTTTCCCAGCACCATTTCCTGAAGAGACTGCCTTTTTTCCACTGGGTCCTTTTTCCTGGTTTGTTGAAGATTATTTGACCATAGAATTGAGGGTCTATATCTGGACTCTCCACTCTGTTTCCTTGATCTATATCTCTCTTTTTGTGCCAGTACTGTATTGTCTTGATGATCACAGCTTTGGAGTAAAGCTTGAAATCAGGCAACGTGATGCCCCCAGTTTTGCTTTTGTTTTTCAACATTTCCTTACCGATTCAAGGTCTTTTCTGGTTCCACACAAATTTTAGGATTGTTTATTCCAGCACTCTGAAGAATGCTGGTGGAATTTTGATCACGATGACTTTGAAAGTATAAATTGCTCTGGGCAGTATAGACATCCCAACAACACTTATTCTTCTGACCAAAGAGCATGGTATGCTTTTCCATATTTTTGTGTCTTCCTCAGTTTCTTTCACCAGTGTTCTGTAGTTCCTTGAGTACAGATCCTTGACCTCTTTGGTTAGGTTTATTCCAAGGTATCTTATGGTTCTTGGTGCTGTAGTAAATGGAATTGATTCTCTAAATTCTCTTTCTATATTTTCATTGTTAATGTATAATAAAGCAACTGATTTCTGTGAATTTGATTTTATATCCTGCCACATTACTGAATTGCTGTATGAATTCTTGTACTTTGGGGATGCAGTTTTGGATTTTACATATAAAGTATCGTGTCATCTGCCAAGAGAGAGACTTTGAATTCTTCTTTGCCAATTTGAATATCATTTATTTCTTTTTGTTGCCTGATTGCTGTTGTAGGACTTCTAGTACTTCTAGTACTATGTTGAACAACAGTGGTGAGAGTGGGCCTCCTTGTCGAGTTCCTGATCTCAATGGGAAGGCTGTCAGTTTTTCCCCATTGAGAATGATATTCGCTGTGGGTCTTTCATAGATAGATTTTATGAAGTTGAGGAATGTTCCCTCTATCCCTATACTTTGAAGAGTTTTAATCAGGAACGGATGCTGTATTTTGTCAAATGATTTTTCTGCATTAATTGAGAGGACCATGTGGTTCTTCTCATTTCTTTTATTGATTTGTTATATCACATTGATTGATTTGCAAATTTTGAACCACCCTTGCATCCCAGGGATAAATCCCACCTGGTCATGGTAGATATTCTTTTTAATGTACTCTTGCATCCTATTAGCTAGGATCTTATTGAGAATCTTGGCATCCATATTCATGAGGGATATTGATCTGAAATTTTCCTTTTTGATGGAGTTTTTGCCTGGTTTGGGGATCAAGATAATGCTGGCTACATGGAAAGAGTCTGGGTGAATTCCTTCTGTTTCTATTTTTTGAAACAGCTTAAGGACAATACATATTATTTCTTCTTTGAATGTCTTATAGAATTCCCCATGGAATCTGTCAGGTCCTGGGCTCTTGTGTTTTGGGAGGTTTTTGATCTCTGCTTCAATCTTGTTACTATATATTGGTATATTCAAGTTGTCAATTTCTTCCTGTTTTAGTTTTGGAAGTTTACAGGTTTCCAGGAATGCATCCATTTCTTATAGGTTGCTTAACTTATTGGTGTATAACTGTTGATAATTTCTGGTGATTGTGTCTATTTCCTTGGTGTCAGTCATGATCTCTCCCCTTTCATTCATAATTTTATTATTTGGGTCCTCTTTCTTTTCTTTTGGACTAGTTTTTCCAGTGGTTTATCTATCTTATTGATTCTTCCAAAGAAACAGCTTCCAGTTTCATTGATGTGTTCTATTGTATCTCTAGGTTCTAACTTATTGATCTTTGCTCTAATCCTAAATAGTTCCCTTCTTGTGGGGGGGGTTGACTTAATGTGTTGTTGAGTTTCTAGTTCCTTAAGGTGTAAAGAGAGTTGGTGTATTCGAGATTTTTCAATTTTTTTTGAGTGAGGCTTGGATGACTATCTTTCCACCTTGGTTTTGGACCAATGTGTCTTCATTCTCATTGGTTTCCAGGAATTGTTTAAATTCTTCCTTGATTTCCTGTTTTATCCAAGCATTCTTCAGCAGGATGGTCTTAGCTTCCAATATTTGAATTCCTTCCAAACTTTTTCTTGTGTTTGAGTTCCAATTTCAAAGCACTGTGGTCTGAGAATACGCAGGGAATAATCTCAAACTTTTATATCAGTTGAGCCGTGATTTGTGACCCAGTATGTGGTCTACTCTGGAGAAAGTTCTGTGCACTCGAGAAGAATGAGTATTCTGTTATTTTATTGTGGAATGTTCTGTATATATCTATGAAGTCCATCTTGTCCAATGTGTTGTCCAACAAGCTCTTGTTTCCTTGTTGATTTTCTGTTTAGATGATCTGTCTATTGCTGAGAGTGGCGTGTTAAGATCCTCCATAATTAATGTATTCATACCAATATGACTTTTTATTTTGATTAACAGTTGGCATATATAGTTGGCAGCTCCCATGTTGGGGGCATAAATATTTACTTTTGTTAGATTTTTTTAGTGGATAGACCTTTTTAAGAATGATGTAGTTTCTGTGTGTACCTCTATCTACTGTCTTTCACTTAATATCTAATTTATCTGACATTAGAATCACTACCAGAGTTTTCTTGAGGCCCGTTGGCATGAAATATGTTTCTCCATCCCTTTACTTTCAATCTGGTTGTGTCTTTAGGTACAAAATGTGTCTCTTGTAGACTGAATATGGACAGGTCTTGTCATTTTATTCAATGTGCAAAACTGTGCTATTTTTTTAAAGATTTTATTTATTTATTTGACAGAGAGAGCAAGATCACAAGTAGGCAGAGAGGCAGGTAGAGAGAGAGGAGGAAGTAGGCTCCCAAGCAGGGAGCGTGACGTGGCGCTTGACCCAGGACTCTGAGATCATGACCTGAGCTGAAGGCCAAGGCTTTAACCCACTGAGCAACACAGGCACTCCAACCTGTGCTATTTTATGGGAGCATTTGGGCAATTCACGTTGAAAGCGATAATTGAAAGATAAGTTTTTTTGACATCATGTTGCCTATGAAGTCCCTATTTATATAGATTGTCTCTGTAGATTTCTGTTCTATGTCATTCTTTGGTTCTTTTTTCTTTTATAGACTCCCCGCCACCCCCGCTTAGTATTTGCTTAATGCCAGTTTGGTGGTCACATAATCTTTTAAACCTTGCCAGTCTTGGAAACTCTTTGTCTCTCCATCCATTCTGAATGTCAGCCTTCCTGTATAAAGTATTCTTGGCTGTCTGTTCTTCTCATTTAGTGCCCTGAATATGTCTTGCCAGCCCTTTCTGGCTTGCCAGGCTTCTGTGAACAGGTCTGACAGTATTCTGATGGTTCTCCCTCTGTACATAAGGAATTTCTCCCCCCCTAGCTGCCGTACAGACATCTTCTCTGAATTTGTGACTCGTGAATTTCACAGTTATGTGCCTGGAGGTCTTTCTTGCCTCCTTGATTTCCTCTCTGCCTCTAGGACACTAACACTTGTTCCATTCCCCAGATTAGGGAAGTTTTCATTGAGGATTTGTTCAATGAGGATATATCTTTTATTCCTCTCTCTCTCTCCACCCCCTCAGAGATCCCAATAAGTCTGACATTGGAATGTTTCATGAAGTCATGTATTTCCCTAATTCTGTTTTCATGGTTCTAAGCTGTTTGTTCCAGGTCTCTTTCTGATCCTTCTTTTCTATCAGATTGTCTTCTAGATCACTAATTCAATCTTCTGCCTCACATACCTAGCTGTAGAGTATTTAGATTAGATTGGATCTCATTGATAGCATTTTAAACTTCTGCCAGATCATCTCTCAGCTCCATCTAGGCACGGTGCACTTTTGAATGTTTTGAATCAATCAGAAGTCACTACCAAAAAGAAAGAAAAAAGTGAAAAAAAGAGAGAGAAAAAGAGAGGAAAATAAGAAAAAGCTCTGCCAAAATGGGTCTCAAAAATAAGATTTATAGGGTACAGAGATGAAAACAAACAAACAAACAGATTGAGAAAGTTAGAAGAAAAAAAGGAATGAAAAACCCAGCCAAAACGAACCCCAAGAATAAGATTTATATACTACAAAAACGAGTACACAGAAACACTGACAGAATGATAAGATGGGAAGGTGGTTATAAACCCTTGATATTGGCGAGGAAGGTTATTTCAGTTCTTCCTGGATATATTTTGTTATCTTTGTTAAAGGCCTCAACTTTCCAGAGATACAGGGAAATTAAAACTGGTTTTTAGGGCGCCTGGGTGGCTCAGTGGGTTAAAGCCGCTGCCTTCGGCTCAGGTCATGATCCCAGGGTCCTGGGATCGAGGCCCACATCGGGCTCTCTGCTCAGCAGGGAGCCTGCTTCCTCCTCTCTCCTCTCTCTCTGCCTGCCTCTCTGCCTACTTGTAATCTCTCTCTCTGTGTCAAATAAATAAATAAAATCTTTAAAAAAAAAAAACAAAAAAACAAAAAAAAAAACTGGTTTTTATATAAGGTTAGTATTGAATAGGGAAAAAGGATTACCTTGAAGCTTATGTCTATATGTACATTTTTTAAAACAGAAAAAGAAAGACAGGTATATGAAAGAAGTTTATGTTTAAAAGTTATTATGGAATATGTTGTATTAAATATCCAGTTGTAATGGTAGGTAGGTTAAAAAATAAAAGAAAAGGAATCGTAAGAAAGAATTTTTAAAAAGTAAAGAAAAGAAAATTGTATCTATGAAATACATAGGTTTTGGGGCAATAGCAGGAGCTTAATATATTGTTTTTCCTTGCTGTTGGGGTTTTATAGTTTTATGGGGATCCTGTGGTGGTTATCCTCTTGTTCTTTTGGTTTGTCTTCTGGAGGAGGGGCCAATCAATCTTGCTTGAGCTGAGTCACCCTGCCCTCTATCAAGGAGCTGGGCCCTGTGGAAATCGGTTTTTCAGGGTTTTGTTCTCTGCAGATTTTTGTTCTTGGGAGGCTTTTTTTGTGGCTTTTTGGAGAGTTAGTGCAAAGTAAACTGCGTGCATCCAGATCTCCACCTCAGAGGGAAGCCTAAGTCTGCTCCCCTTTGGATGGTACAGAGCTCACAGACCTCCCCTCTGCAAACTCCGCTGAACACCACAACCTCCCACAGGTGGTAAGCACCCCTGTCTCACTGGTTGACCGAGGCCCCCGCTTGTCTCTGCACTTCTGTGCCACTAAAACCATGAGTGATATTCATCTGGGTGAGTCTGATCCTTGCACCTGCCATTGCTAGGACTGCTGTCAGGGGTCTATGCCCACACTGGGTGCACTCACACCAGGAAGCGGTGCAGGTTGTGGAAGGCTCCAGGCTGAGGAACCCTGACTGGAGTCTGCGCCAGGCTCTCTGAGGCACTGGCAGCATGCGCTCAGACCCCATGGCTGTACAGGTCACAGAAGGCTGTGGACCAGAGACAGCCAGCTGCTGCCCACACCGGGCTCTCTCAGGAGAGGGTGGGAGTGCAAGCAGTAGAGAGCGGCAGGTTCAGGGACCATGGACTGGAACCCCCGCAGGGCTCTCTCAGGCACAGGTGGTCGCCCGCGGTGACCGTCCTGGAACTGTCGACTTAGGATCATGTCTGTGGCCAGCCGATGCCATCAGTTGCCCCTTAAGACCTTTTGCTCTTTTTGAGTACTTTTAACCAGACTCCAAGTTAATGCTGGCCCCAAGCACAGGGCACTTTCTCATTGGGGTATTACTTTCCAATGGGTCACTTCTGGTGGTTCCCTCCCCTTTCTGTTTATCCTCCCATATCAGTCTGATCATTCCCACTCTGCTTTACCTCTCCACTGATGATCTTCTGCCCCCCCCCCAACAGAGATCCAGAAGTGTATAATCTTACATCTCAGGCTGATTTCATGGGTGTTCAGAGTGTTCTGGTAGATATTTAACTCACTTCAGGGGACCAGTCAAAACAGGGTCTCCTAAATCTCTGCCATCTTGCCCCTCATCCCCTATTTCCTGCTATCAGTATTATTTAAATCCTGGGATTTTCTAGGAGTTTGGACAGAATAATAAGCAGAATAATAAACAATTAAATAGTGGATTTCTACCACTCTATGACCCATAGAGTATCCTTTTCTTGCTTCATTAACCAAGAATATTGTATTTCTGTTGGAGCTCTTTTTGTCTCTGTTCTAAGTTTTAAACTGTGTTTGAGTCCAAGTTGGAAGATGCCAAATAAGAGGAATAGTGCTAAGTAGTATCTCAAATCATTTTTTTCCTTTCATCTATCCAACTGCTACCATTTACTTTCAGGTTTCAGAGACTTGCTCCATGAATTCTTTCTAGGATTCTCAGTCTCATTCAGTAGGAAACACAGAATGGATTGTGCTTATTCCTTCTTGAATACAACTAGTAAATTTTTATTTCTTCCTTATGCTTCAGTTTCTCATCTATGTAATGAGGTTAATAGTTATAAACAGAAATAAGTACTAGTTGTAAATATAAGTTTCATGTATCACAGAGAATGGATTGAAGAAATGCTCTCTTTATGATGATTATATTTATCTTTTATTATAAAGCAAAGAGGATGAACTGGATAACTATTCCATCTTTTTCCACATTGCCACTAGGAAATGCATAATATATACAGAAAAGTGCATAAAGCTTACATGTACAGTTAAAACTAAAGTTTTTAGTTTATTTTATAGTGTATTCCACTGGATGAAATAATTAGATAAAATTAAAACTTACTGTTAATGGTTGTTGCTTATACAAATAGAGCAAGATATGTTCATTAATACATGAGAATCTTTATTTAACTATAGTTATATATTACCTACTAAATTCCAATAACTTTGCCATAAGCTAGGAATGTAAAGGCAAAAAAAAAAAAGATTTTGGCTCTGCCAAACGTTCACCTGTGGCTTGGTCTATTTTATTAAGATATATTACTGTTATAAGTCAATCAGAGAAATGCAATTATCATATGATCTCTCTGATATGAGGAACTTGAGGGGCAGGGTGGGGGGTCATGGGGGGT
>LNAC01001763.1:15490-41895 GCA_002007465.1 Ailurus styani
GGGGGGTAGGGAGGGAAAAATAATGAAACAAGATGGGATGGGGAAGGAGACAAACCATAAGAGACTCCTAATCTCACAAAACAGACTGAGGGTTACTGGGGGGTGGGAGGGTAGGGATAGGGTGGATGGGTTATGGACATTGGGGAAGGTTTGTGCTCTGGTGAATGCTGTGAAAGATGTAAGCCTGATGATTCACAGACCTCTACCCCTTGGGCAAAGAATAAAAATAAAATTAAGAAAAAAATGATATATTACTCTTTTCTGAGATGAAAATCGAACTCATATATGTGAATACACATACAAATTTATGTTGAAAAACATTTTTGAGTACCTAATTTTGAAGATTTTTATTTATTATTTGACAGAGAGAAAGAGAGAGAGAGAGCAATTGGGGGAACAATAGAGGGAGAAGCAGGCTCTCTATTGAGCAGGGAGGTGACATGGGACTCAGAATTGTGACCTGAGCCAAAGGCAGATGCTGAATTCTCTAAACCACCCAGGCAACCATGGAGTACATCATTTCAAATTCCAGTTCTAACATTTTTATTTGAATCCGGGGACAAATCACTCAATTTTTCTGTCTGACTCTTTATATTTAAAAATGGGTTAATAATAAAATAATACCTATCTTATAGGATTTATGTGAGAATTACATAAGAAAATGAAAGAACCGGATAGATGTTAGCTCTAATTAATTTGAAAATTCATTAGGACTATAAGCATCCTATTGGAGCACATTTTTCTTTGGTCTCCCACCCACTTTTTAGACATTTCTGCGTACCCATTTCCCCCATCTAGCTATTGTTAACACAAATAATATAAAAGTCTGTTTTAGATAACAACATAGTTTATAGAGAAGCTAATAAGACAAACAAAAAAATGCCCTGTTCTATGTTATCAGTTGTATTATTTGTTTTTCATTATTATTGTACTACTATATAATGCCTAATACAAAGTGCTTTAAAAGTTCTCACTAACTAGATACCTTAAAAATATCAACTTATGAGAGTTTCTTCAACTGTAAAATTGTAATAATGGTATCTATTTGTAAATGCATAGGAAACAGTCTATTTAAAAATTGTTTTGAGGGCGCCCGGGTGGCTCAGTGGGTTAAAGCCTCTGCTTTTGGCTCAGGTCATGATCTCAGCATCCTGGGATCCAGGCCCGCATCGGGCTCTCTGCTCAGCGGGGAGCCTGCTTCCTCCTCTCCCTGTCTCTCTGCCTGCCTCTCTGCCTACTTGTAATCTCTCTCTCTGTGTCAAATAAATAAATAAAATCTTTTAAATAAATAAATAAATAAATAAAAATTGTTTTGAACACCTACTATGTGTCAGATACACAGTTGAACACAGATATATAAAATACACAGAGTTGTTTTCATAGGTCTTATGTTTGAGAAAAGAGAGACTTTAAACAAATCATCACAAAATAAAATATAAATGTAAATTTAATTTATTGAATACAAAAAAGGAGGTATGTGATGAAAGAGTACAATTTGGGGACACTAATTTTATGGGACAAAAAGAAATTATTTTTGAAGAGTGATACTTAAGTTTAAATCAGAAATATAAGTAGCAATTCAATTTAAAAAAATTAGTTTTTTAAGTTTTTTTTTTTAATTTTTTTATTTATTCATTTGACACAGAGAGAGAGATTACAAGTAGGCAGAGAGGCAGGCAGAGAGAGAGGAGAGAGGAGGAAGCAGGCTCCCTGCTGAGCAGAGAGCCCGATGNCAGAGAGCCTGATGTGGGCCTCGATCCCAGGACCCTGGGATCATGACCTGAGCTGAAGGCAGCGGCTTTAACCCACTGAGCCACCCAGGCACCCTAAAAAAATTAGTTTTAAAGATCAGGAGCAGATACTTGTATTTGTGAACACTGCAGCAGAAAATAATTGGATTATTCCAGAAACTTACATAAGGTCAAAACAGGTAAGCCATACTTAGTGAGGAAAAGAGTGAAATGTGGGGTGCCTGGGTGGCTTAGTGGGTTAAAGCCTCTGCCTTCGGCTCAGGTCATGATCTCAGGGTCCTGGGATCGAGCCCCACATCGGACTCCCTGCTCAGCAGGGAGCTTGCTTCCTCCTCTCCCTGTCTCTCTGCCTGCCTCTCTGCCTACTTGTAATCTCTCTCTCTGTGTNTCTTTAAAAAAAAAGAAAAGGGTAAAGTGAATTTAGAAATATATTTCACTCATATGTGAAACTAAAGAAATAAAACAAAACAGATGAACATAGGGGAAGAGAGGAAAAATAAAATATGAAAATGTAGAGGGAGGCATACCATAAGAGATGCTGAACTCTACGAAATAAACTGAGGTTTGCTGGAGGGGAGCTGGGTGGGGGGATGGGGGAACTATGTGATGGGCATTAAGGAGGGCATTTGAAGTAATGAGCACTGAATGTTGTATGCAACTGATGAATCAATAAATTTTACCTCTGAGACTAATAATACATTGTATGTTAATTAAATTGTAATTAAATTAAAAAATTAAAAAGTACTCTTTCAGAAAAATAAAAATAAAAGAAATATATTGACTGATTCAGACTTGGTCATATTAAGGACTTTGAATAATGCAATGATAAGTGTTTTAAACAAAGTAGTGGCATATCTAAATTCATGTTTAAAATATTTTTTAGTTTCTTTTGGAAGAATAGATTGATGAAGAAAACAGTGAAGAAATTCAATGATATATCAGACTACCCACAGCACAAGAAATAGCAAATTAGAAGTTTTCAATTAGTGATTGTGACAATGGAGAGGAAATGGTTTTATATAGATACATATATGGATTAGGGGTAGAATCAACACTAATTATTGGTAGATGAGATAAAAAAAAGTTTGAGAAATATCAAAGAGGACCACGGATTTCAGGCCTGAACAGCTCTGTGAATAAAGGTGTTGTTTTTCTGAACAGGTGCTTCCTTCCTAAGAAAGGAGATTTTGTAAGGAAAATATAAACTACTTCAGATAGTTCTCTTTACATAATAAGAACTCAGTAAATGATATCTCATTGTAGTTTTGATTTGTATCCGCTAGCTATCTGTATGTCTTCTCTGGAAAAATATCTATTCATGCCCTCAGCCATTTTTTTTTACTAAATTATTTGGGTTTTGGGTGTTGAGTTTTATAGGTTCTTTATATATTTTGGATACTAATTTTTTATCAGATATGTCATACGCAACTATTTTCTCTCATTCTGAAGTTTGACTTTTAGTTTTATTGATTGTTTACTTCATTCTGCAGAAGCTTTTTACCTTGATGAAGTCCTAATAGTTTATTTTTGCTTTTGTTTCTCTTGCCTCAGGACACATCACCACACACCAATTTGAATAACTAAAATTAACATCAGAGGAAACAACAGGTGATGGTGAGTATGTGAAAATGGGGAACCCATAATGCATTCTTGGTGGGAAAGCAAACTGATGCAGTCACTCTGGAAAGCAGTATGGAAGTTCCTCAAAAGGTTAAAAATAAAACTACTTTTCAATCCAGCAATTGCATTAATACGTATTTACCCAAAAGATACAAAAATATGATTTGAAGGGATTCATGCACAACAATGTTTAGAACAGCATTATCAACAATAGCCAAATTATGGAAAGAGCCCAAATGTCCATTGACTGATGAATCATAAAGAAAAGGTGGGATATACATAATACGGAATATTACTCAGCCACAAAAAGAATGAAATCTTGGGGCGCCTGGGTGGCTCAGTGGGTTAAGCTTCTGCCTTAGGCTCAGGTCATGATCTCAGGGTCCTGGGATCGAGCCCCACATAGGGCTCTCTTCTCGACAGGGAGCCTGCTTCCTCCTCTCTCTCTCTGCCTGCCTCTCTGCCTACTTGTGATCTCTCTCTCTCTGTCAAATAAATAAATACAATCTTTAAAAAAAAAGAATGAAATCTTGTCATTTGCAATGATGAGAATGGAGCTACAGAGTATTATGTTAAGCAAAGTAGGTCAGTCAGAGAAAGACAATTACCATATGATTTCACTCATATGTAGAATTTAAGAAACAAAATAGATGATCATGGATGAGGGAGGAGGGAAGTAACCTGGGAAACAGACTCTTAACTATACGGAACAAACAGTATTGATGGAGAGGAGGTGGGCCAGAGGATGGATTAAATAGGTGATGGGTATTAAGGAGGACCCTTGTCGTAATGAGTACCGGGTGTTGTATGTAAGTGATGAATCACTAAATTCTTCACTTGTAACTAATATTACACGGTAAAGGTTAACTAAGTGTAATTTAATAAGAACTTGAAAAAAATAACTCATTAAATGATATAGCTATTTTCATTGGTCATCTATTCATTCAATCACTGCACAAATATTTTTATTTCAAAATGGATTCACCTTATTTTATTTTTTATAATTTAATTCATTTTATTTTAATTTAATTTCATCACAATAAGGGCATACTTTAATCCCTATCCTCTATTTCCCTCAACTCCCCACCTACCTCCCATCTGGGAACCATCAGCTTGTTTTCTACAGTTAGGAGTTTATTCCTTGGTTTCTCTCTCTGTCTCTTTTTCTTTGCTCATTTGTTTTTGTTTCTTAAATTCCACATATGAGTGGAATACTAATGGTTTTGATTTTAGCTATTCTGACAGTTGTTAGGTGATATCTCATTGTGGTTTTGATTGTATTTCCCTGATGATTAATGATACTGAGCATCTTTTCTTCTATCAGTAGGCCATCTGTATGTCTTATTTGAAAAAAATCTCTGTCTTTGAAAAAAATCCTATGTCTTCTGCCATTTTTAATTGGATTTATTTTTGGTGTTGCACTGTATAAGTTCTTCATATATTTTGGATGTTAACCCTCTATTGGATGTATCATTTGCAAATGATTTCTCCCATTTGATAGATTGATGTTTTGTTTTGTTGATGGTTTCCTTTGCTGTGCAAAACTTTTTAATTTTGTGTAGTCCCCATAGTCCAATTTTCTTAATTACATTTGGAAATGGACAGACTGTCACTTTAAATTTTTCTTCACCATGGTATGCAACTTAACTTCCAGTTAATAATGACTAATGTATATCTTCTGATTACTACTAAATTAAAGCAAAAAAAATGTGGTTTATAATCTAAGGCATTATAACCAAACTATGTTAATTTGCAGATTGGAAATTTGTGAAAGCAAGCTTTGGTTTAAGTCATCCTATTTGTCTACATTACTAATGAGAAAGCTAATAGAAAAAAAATTGAAGAGAGAGTAATAAATCATGATTATAGAAAGTTTTGAGTGTATTATACTATTAAGTTTCTTGCTGAAATTCTAGCCATTATTATTATTATTATCATTATTATTAAAATTAAAGAAAACAAAAAACCATTGGTATAAATGCAATGAAAAAATAATGCAGTTAAAATATTTTGCTAAAATATTGAAAACAATTGTCCTTTGTGTCTTCTATTTGCATTTGCACCATATTACAGGAAAGGTTTATGTGCCAGAAATTTTTAAAACATCAAAGAAAAGATTAAATGCAATACTTTTGCAAAAGAAGGATATAGATGACAGTTTTTTTAATATGAAAAATTAATATAAATCTTCTAGCACTAAAATGCAACAATACAACGGAAACTTCCAATGTGATAAAGGAACTTGTATCCAAAATTTGCTAAGCTGGTCTGTGATACAGGATGACATTTAAAATTTAGACAAATACAGTTTCAGCCTTTGGGATCTGCCAACTTACAACTCCCTAAGGTGACAGAAATATAAGATAAAATTAATGAATTCACAACATGCATAAGGCAAGTTTTTAAAATCAGACTTAAACCAAAACCTATCCACGTAAATGGTAGTGGGGTCCAGGGACAGTAATTTTTCTAAATTTAGTAAAATTCACAAAACATTCACGTACACACATACATACACAAATACAGGCTTTGATAAATACATTCTGGCTGATTAGATGGATAGATAATTCGGATTTACTGCATATATGCTTCATTTCTGGTTCACCTTTTTTTTTTTTTTTTATAAACATAACCTTGAGGTAACTTTTTTTTTAAGGTTAAGGTTAGGTAATGTGCCTGGTATTTTGCATTTCAGAGACCTCTCCAGAAGTTTAGTGTTAGTGTTAGTGTTAAGGTTAATGATTAGGGTTAGGGCAAAGGTAGAGGTAACGTTTTTTTTGACTATATTCAACACTGACTGGGGTATCCTACTAGATTTGGGCAACTGAATAGTCTCTAAATGAATGCTTCTGTGAACTTTGTGAAATTGTTCAATAACAGAGAAATAATAATTATGTCTGTCTTAGGTATAATCCTCACTATGAGTACTATATTTACTTGATAGTATTTCAATTAAAATGTATTTATGAAATGATGATGTATATATCTTACTGTCATATATTTAATAGTGAGAGGAAGGGAACTGATAGTTATTTTAAAAATAACCATAAGATGTTTTGAGTGTGTATTATATATCCAGTAATATGCTATGTATCTCCAAATTAATCCTTGTAGACGGCAATCATTGTCATTATACAAATGAGGTAATAGTGGCTTTAAGGTTTTATGTATTTATTTTTTCAAAATTGGAAAACTAGAAAATGGACACAGGTGGAAACCCCAGAATTTTTAGACTTTAAAGTAATACTGTCTTATAGAACCACTTATAGTGAAAATCTTAGGTATCTATCTTCAATATGATAACCATAGCCAAATATTGTTATTATGTACTTGGAATATAGCTACTATAACTGGGGAATACAATTTTATTTAATGTCATTTAAATTAAAATTTCCACATGTTGGTAGTAACTACTGAATTGGGCAGTGTAGATCTAGAGACAACATCTTTTATCATTAAACTATATACTATTGGTAATTTTGCTCTGGCAAAGTATGGGGCCAAATAGTCTACATGCAATTCTTTCCTAATACTAATGATAATACTATGAGGTAATTACTACAAATATTCACTTTGTAATTTTGAGGAAATTAGCTCAGACTAATTGCCTAACTTATCAAAGGTCACACAGCAATTAAGTGGAGAGGCGAGAATGAGAGTTTTGATAAGACTCAAAAACCATTTCCTTTCTAGTATACTACACTGACATAACAAGATAATGTATAGTCTCTCCACTCAAGAAGCTTACAGAGCAATTAAGCAAACCCAAGAAAATACCTTACACTTGTGGAATAACTAAATCATAATACAATTAAGTACGAAACTAAGTACTGAGTTATGTGATACAGACTAACCATTCATGCAAGCTAATGTGTAAGGTAAGCTAAACTAAATGAAGATGTGCTTCCTGGAAGATACAGAACTCAATATTATGTGGAGAGACAAAAACAATGGGACATTTCAGACCTGAGAGAAATCTTGAGAAAACACACAAAAGAAAACATTCCTCTTCTTGGAAGATTTTAGTAGGGTGAAAAAAACTGACCTACAAGAAATTAAGTTCATATTCAGGAAAAGGTGAAGAACTTGGACAGATAAGATAAACTATAATTCTTGAGCTGGGAGCTAAGATGTCAGTGTAGTAGGAGGACCCTAGGCTTGCTTTCACTCTCAAACACAGTTAAATAATTGTCAAATCATTCTGAATAACAAAGAAATTGACCTGAGGACTAAAAAAGCAAACTACACAACTAGAAGGAGAGAAGAGGCCACACTGAGGAAAGCAGAAGTGCAGAGACTTAGTTTTGGGGAGAAACAGATCATGGGTGCTGTGGAGGGAAGGGAGACCTGGTCACAGAGAAAGGCAAGAAAGAGTGGAACACACAGGGATATGCACAAGGAGGACACTACCCTAAAGCCATGGGCTGGAAAAATGAGAGGGGCTTATTTTCCTGAATTTTTGGAACCAGTGGGATTCAAGGACTGGAGGTCCTTTGGCTTGGACATTTTAGTAACCTGAGGGCACTGCCATACTCCTGGAGGGAAGGCAGGCAAGTAACCCCAGGGCAGATGACATAACCTGAGGATAACCTAAGGTGCATGGGGAGAGACTATTCTCTCTTAGAATATATCTGTGAGAGGCGGCATTGCCTCTTCAGGTATAAAAGAACTAGCAGGAGACATTTCACACCCCCATACCTCAGCGTAGGTGCAGAGACACCTGTTGAGTTAGGCTAAGCCAGATACTAAATGTTTAGATTGCTTTGCTCCAAATCCCATGCCCCTGCCCTCTCGCACAATGGTCTTTCTCAGTCAAACTTCCATCAGTCCCTGTGCAGGTCCCCATGACACCAGGTCCCTAAAGTTTGGAGTTTTCAAAGTTAGCAGTTTTGTCTGGATAGATCCCAAAATTCACTGCACTGCTCCAGTCAGACAAACAAGCCAGAGACAATACAAAAACACTGATCAGTAAAATACCTGGAATGCATGAGGGGAAGTTATTTGCTCTCTTAGGAGGACTTCTGTGAGAACAGCAAGTACAGAATCCCCTCTCTGGGAACAAAGGAGCTGACCAGCACCATTTTCTTGCCTCACCCCTCAGAGTAAACCAACTTCAGTAAATAGCAAAGCACTGAAACTGTCTGCCTAACCTGCTTACACAAAGTCCCACCCCTCGTGATCAGCTGTTACCATTTTTCTCTAGCAAGTGTGCCTAAGGATCAGTAGAGTAGTAGGCCCAGTAGAGCAACACAAACCCCTGCAAGCACCACATCTACTGACCACATAGTTCTGGAAACTTTGGTTCTAGTGGAAATAGTATAAAGTCTCTTTTAGCAAGCGAACCAGAGCACACTTAGTTAAAACTTACCACACCCTGGCCAAGGTTCAAACACTCCCCACTGCAGGCAAGGAGAACATCAGCAGATCATTGACCTGAGGTAAAAATCAGTCAAAACACAGCAACAAAGTGCACACAGCACACACAATAGACACTATCTGAACTCTAGGCCCTGGACATTAAATGACCTATTCTTCATCAAACCATTACTCTCAGGAGCAGGAAATACAATGGGACTTTCTAACACAGAGAAGAAGACAGAAACCTAGACAAAATTCTAAGAAAGAGGCATTCATCCTAAATCATAAGAACAAGAAAAAGTCACAGCCAGAGATCTAATCAAAACAGATATAAGTAGGGGCACATGGGTGGATCAGTTTGCAGAGCAACTGACTCTCAATTATGGCTTGGGTCATAACCTCAGGGTCATGAGATAGAGCCCTGTGTTGGGCTCTGTGCTCAGCATGGATTCTGCTTGTCCCTCTCCCTCTGCCCCTCCTCTCTCTCTCTTGTAAATAAATTAATTAATGAGTACATAAATATAGTAATAAATAAATAAATTAATTAAAATCTAAAAAGTTAAAAAGATACAAGTAATATGCCTGATGCAGAATTTAAAGCAACAATCATAATGATATATGCTGGGCTTGAGAAAAGCAAGGAAGACATAAGGGAGACCTTTACCACAGAGATAAAAGAGCTAAAAATAATAAAGCAGATATGAAAAGCTGCAATAAGATTTGAAACTCACTGGATGTAATGCGTATACAGAAGGAAGAAGCAGAAGAATGAATAAGTGATATAGACAATATAATTATGCAAATAATGAAGCTGATCAAAGTAGAGAAAGGAGAATGATGGATCACAACAGTAGACTTAGAGGCTCAGTGACTCCATCAAAAGCAATAAGATTTATTTCACTGGAGTCCCAGAAGAAGAGAGTAAAGGAGGCAGAAAGTTCGTTTGAGAAAATAATGCCTGAAAACTTCCCCAATCTGAGGAAGGAAACAGACATCCAGATCTAGGAGTTACAGAGAATTCCTATCAAAATCAACAAAAGCAAGCCAACACAAAGGCATATTGTAGTTAATTTGCAAAATATAGTGATAAAGAAAGAATCTTATATGCAGCAAGACAAAAGAAGTGCTTAAATTACAAGCAAAGACCCATAAGACTAGCAACAGATGTCTCCAACGAAATGTGAGAAATCAGAAGGGAATGGCAAAATATATTCTAAGTGCTGAATGGGAAAAATCCGTAGACAAGAATATTCTATTCAGCAAGACTACCTTCAGAATAGAAGGAGAGATAAACAGCTTTCCAAACAAACAAAAATTAAAGGAGTTTGTGACCACTAAACAAGCCATGCTAGAACTATGAAAGGGTACTCTTTGAGTAGAAAGGAAGGACAAAAAGTGACAAAGACCAGAATGTAACAGATTAAATCTCCAGGAACAATGACAAAACAAATAATAAAATTGCACTAAATATATATCTATAAATAATTACTCTGAGAGTAAATGGTCTAAACACTCCAATCCAATAAATAGCATGTCTGAATGGAGAGAAAAATAAGACCAATCTATACGCTGCCTACAAGGGACTGATTATAGACCTGAAGAGACCTGTAGATTGAAAGTGAGTGGATGGAGAAATATTTATCATTAAAATGGACATCAGAAGAAAGCCAGAGTAGAAATATTTATATCAACGTATAAAAAGACAAAGTAGATTTCAAACCAGATACTAACAAGAGATGAAGAAAGGGACTATATCATAATAAAGGGGACTATCAAACAAGGAGATCTAAGACTTATAAATATTTATGCCCCCAAAATGGGTGTACCCAAATATATAAAACAATAACAAGCATAAAGGAACTCATTGATAATAATAATAAAAAAACCAGTAGGAGATATTAGCATCCCACTTACATCAGTGGATAGATCATCTAGGCAGAAAATTAACAAGGAAACAATGGCTTAGAATGGCACAAGGGACCAGATGGACTTAACAGATATATTCAGAACATTCCATCCTAAAGAAGCAAAACGCACTTTCTTTCCAAGTGCACATGGGACATTCTCCAGAATAGGTCACATACAAGACTACAAATCAGGCCTCAACAAATACAGAAAGATTGTGTTCATACCATGCAACTCTTCAGACCACACCACTATGAAACTTGAAGTCAACCAGAGGGAAAAAAGTCTAGAAAGACCACAAATACATGGAACTTAAACAACATGATATTAAACAATGAATTGGTCAACCAGGAAATTAAAGAAGAAAATTAAAAAAAAACAGAAATAAATGAAAACGAGAACACAATGGTGCAAAACCTTTGGGATGCTGCAAAAGTGGTCATGAGAGGGAAGTATATAGCCATATAGGCCTACCTCAAAAAGCAAGGAACTCTCAAGTAAACAACCTAAAATCATACCTAAAATAGATAAAAAATGAAAGAAAAAGGGAACATAAATTCAGCAAAAGAAAGGAAGTAATAGAGATTAGAGAAGAAATAAATGATGTAGAAAAAAAGAGAGAGAGAGAACAAAATTCAGTAGAACAAATCAATGAAACCGGGAGTTTGTTCACTGGAAAAAAAATATATATATCCCAAAATTCTGGCTAGATTTACAAAAAAGAAAAGGGAAAGGGCCCAAATAAAGAAAATCAGAAATGAGAGAAGAAGAATAACAACCAATATGACAGTAGTTATATATATATATATATATATATATATATATATATATATATATGAATATTATGAAAGATTAAATTCCCACAGATGAATCTAGATGACAAGGATAAACTCCCAGAAACATTAACTATTGAAACCAAAAGAGGAATAAAGAGAAAACTTAAACATAATAATAAACAGCAAATAAATTGAATCAGTAATCAAAAATTTCCCAAAAAACAAAAGTCTAGTGCCAGATGGCTTCATACTTGAATTCTACCAAACATTTAATGAAGAGTTAATACTTACTCTTCTCAAACTATTCTAAAAAAGTAGAAATGGAAGAAAAATTTCAAAATTCATTCTATGAGGCCAGGATTACTCTGATTTCAAAACCAGACAAAGACTCCACTATAAAAGAGAACTATTGACCAATATCCATGATGAACAGAGATGCAAAAAATTCTCAACAAAATACTAGGAAATTGAATCTAACAGTATATTAAAAGAATCATTCACCATGATCAAGTGGGATTTATTCCAGGTCTGTAAGGGTTGTTCAATATTTGCAATTCAATCAACATGATACTCCACAGTAATAAAAGAAAGGATAAGAACCATATGATCTTATCAATAGATGCAGAAAATGAATTTGCTTTTCCTTTATGGTTAGGGACAAGACAGATATGTCCATGTCCACCACTATTATTTAATATGGTGCTGGAAATCTTAGCCTCAACAATCAGACAACACAAAGAAATAAAGTGTATCTAAGTCAGCAAGGAAGAAGTCAAACCTTCACTGTTTGTATATGCCATGATAATGTATATAGAAAACCTAGGAAACCTCACCAAAAAAAATTGTTAGACACATGAATTCAGTAAAGTAGCACAATACACAATCAATGTACAGAAATGTGTTGCTTCTCCATATGCCAATAATGAAACAGCAGAAAGAGAAATCAAGGAATCAATCCCATTTACAATTGCCCCAAAACACATAAGATACTTAGGAAGAAAACTAACAAAAGAGGTAAAAGATCTGTATCCTGAAAACTAGAATGTCGATTAAAGAGAACGAAGATTGCAGAAAGAAATGGAAAAACATTCCATGCTCATGGAATAAATCTACCCATGTAATGCAATCTCTATCAAAATGCAACTTGCATTTTTCACAGAGCTAAAACAAACAATCTTAAAATTTGTATGGAACCACAAAAGACTCCAAATAGCAAAAGCAATATTGAAGAAGAAAAGCAAAGCAGAAGGCATCACAATTCTGGACAAAGCTATATTGCAAAGCTGTAGTGATCAAAACAGTGTGGTATTGGCACAAAAATAGACACATAGATGAATGGAATAGAATGGAAAACCCAGAAATGAACCCACAACTATATGGCCAACTATGACAAAGCAGGGATGAATTTCTTTTTTTTTTAAGATTTTATTTATTTATTTCACAGAGGGAGAGAGATCACAAGGAGGCAGAGAGGCAGGCAGAGAGAGAGAGGGGGAAGCGGGCTCCTCGCTGAGCAGGGAGCCCAATGCGGGCCTCGATCCCAGGACTCTGAGATCATGACCTGAGCTGAAAGCAGAGGCTTTAACCCACTGAGCCACCCAGGCGCCCCAGGGACAAATTTCTATTGGAAAAAGTCTCTTCAACAAATGGTACTGGGAAAACTGTACAGCTACATGCAAAAAAAAGAAACTGGTGCACTTTCATAAACCATACACAAACATAAATTCAAAATGGATAAAAGACCTAAATGTGAGATAGGAAGTCATCAAAATGGTATAGTAGAACACAGGCAGTAATCTCTTCGACACCTGTCTTAGCGACTTCTTCTGTATATGTCTACAGAGACAATGAAAACAAAAACAAAAATAAACTGTTGGAACATCATCTAAATAAAAAGCTTGAGTGCACTGAAGGAAACAACAAAACTAAAAGGCAATCTTTGGAATGGGAGAAAATATCATATCACATCTGATAAATATCATATCTGATAAAGGATTAGTATTCAAAATCTATAAAGAACTTATAAAATTCAACACCCACAAAACAAAATTATCCAGTTAAAAAATGGGCAGAAGACATGAACTGGCATTTTTCCAAAGAAGACATACAGATGGCTAACTGACAAATGAGAAGATGCTCAACCTCCCTCATAATCAAAGAAACAGATTTCAAAACTACAATGAGATATCACTTCATACCAGTCAAAATGGCTAAAATTAACAACACAGAAAACAGCAGGTGTTAACAAGGATGGGGAGAGAGGGGAACCCTCTTACATTCTGGGTAGAGAAGCAAACTTGTGCAGCCACTCTGGAAAATAATATGGAACTTCCTCAAAAAGTTAAAAATAGATCTACCTTAGGATCCAGAAATTGCACTACTAGATATTTACACAAAGAGTACAAAATACTGATTCAAAGGGATACATGAACCCTAATGTTTATAGTAGGATTATCAACAATCGCCAAGTTATGGAACTAGCCCAAATGCCCACTGAATGATGAATAGATAAAGAAGATGTGATATACAATGGAATAGAAAGAAAACAGATGAACATAGGGGAGAGAAAGAGAAGCAAACCATAAAACTCGCTCTGAACTGTAAAAAATAAACAGAAGTTTCTGGAGAATAGCTGGGCAAGGGGATAGGTTAAATGGGTGATGGGTACTAAGGAGGGAAAATTTTGTAATGAGCATTGGGTCTTGTATGTAAGTGATGAATCAGTAAATTCTACACCTGAAACTAATATTATACTGTATGTTAACTAACTGGAATTTAAATAAAAACTTGAAAAAATGTAAATGTAATTCTGGATGACCTTGAAAGTAATACTGAGGAGCACAGATTTCATCTCTGTGGAATGGATGTAGGAGTGAAATTATTAATTGTGGATTAAGGGCTGAAGAAAACAAAGGTCTACTAAAGTTTTTACATATTGAGTTTGTAGGATTCACAAATACTCTCCCTAATCATTATATCTAAAAAGATGAGTGAAGAATAACAATAAATTACAATAACACATTCAATGGAGTTTGGTTTCCAAAGTAATAAAAAAATTTCATCTAACACAGTCTTAACCACACTGAGGACAAAAGAAATTTGATAATAGATCTTTCTCTATACATTTGAAATTTTCTCTGCCTC
Source organism: Ailurus styani (assembly GCA_002007465.1). Classification (NCBI taxonomy): domain Eukaryota; kingdom Metazoa; phylum Chordata; class Mammalia; order Carnivora; family Ailuridae; genus Ailurus; species Ailurus styani. Next base: position 30,045 of record LNAC01001763.1, read on the forward strand.
AAGAGTCCATAGTAAACATATGTCTGTTTTTGTGGAGTAGAGACTGAGATTTTTCTAATGGGATGCAGAATACAAAAAAAATTACTCTGAAAAGAAAAGTGGCTCAAAATCTAGCCCAAGTATCCAGTTTCCCAAAATTTAGTTTGAAGGGGAGTCCAAAGGGAAGGATGAGAAGACTGTAATTGCTATTAGACGACTTAAGGATGGTTAAGCATAGCATCACTGTGTGATTTGTGGAAAAATTATTTAGGCACAAGTGACAAATAATTATGTTCAGTTAAATTATAGAGGAAAAATTTAAAGGTAGATGGTAACAATTTTAAAGTTGATTTCTAATTTGTTGACGTATATTTTTTCATAATATTATAATTGTATTTCTGTGGTGTTGGTTGTGATTTATCCTCTCATTTATGATTTTATTTGTGTCCTTTCTCTTTTCTTTTTGATAAGTCTGACTAGAGGATTATTAATTTTATTTTTTTTCAAAGAACCAATTCCTGGTTTCTATTGTTTTTTTTAGTTTCTCTATCATTTATTATAGCTCTAATCTTTATTTCCCTTCTGGCTTTAGGCTTTCGTTGTTGTTGTTGTTATTTTTCTACCTCCTTTAGGTGTAAAGTTAGGTTGTTTATTTCAGATTTTTCGTGCTCCTTAAGTTAGGCCTGTGTTGCTATATACTTCCATCTTTGACCACTTTTGCTGCATCCCAAAGGTTTTGGACCATTGTTTTATTATAATTTTTCCCCATGTATTTTTTTATTTCCTCTTTGATTTTTGGTTCATTATTTAGTATCATGTTGTTTAATCTCCATGTATTTGTGGTCTTTCCAGACGTGTTCTTATGGTTGTTTTCAAATTTCTTAGTATTGTGGTCAGAAAGATACATGGTATGATCTCAATCATTTTGTACTTATTGAGGCCTGATTTATAACCTTGTATGTGATCTACTCCGGAGACTTTCCCATGTGTACTTGAAAAGAATGTGCATTTTGCTTCTTAAGGATGGAATGTTCTGAATATATCAGTTAAGTCCATCTGGTCCCTTTTTTCATTCTAAGCCATTGTTTCCTTTCTGATTTTCTGCTTATATGATTTGACCACTGATGTAAGTGGGGTGTTAAAGTCCTCTACTATTATTGTATTATTATTGGTGCTTTCCTTTGTGTTTGTTATTAATTATTTTATATATTTGGTTGCTCCTGTGTTTGGTGCATGAATATTTCAATTCTTAGAACTTCTTGTTGGATTATCCCCTTTATTGTGATGTGGTGCCCATCTCTATCTCTTCTTATAGTCTCTGGTTTAAAATCTATTTTGTTGGGGCACCTGGGTGGCTCAGTTAAGCATCTGCCTTTAGCTCAGGTCATAATCTTAGGGTTGGGCTCCTTGCTCAGCAGAGATTCTGCCTCTCCCTCTCCCTCTTCCCCCACCCCCTCCAGCTCATGTGCTCTCTTTCTCTCCCTTTCTCTCAAACAAATAAATAAAATCATTAAAAATAAAATAAAATCTGCTTTGTCTGATAAACGTATTCCTACCCTGGCTTTCTTCTGATGTCCATTTGTGTGAGAGTATTTCTCAATTCCCTCACTTTCAATCTGCAGGTGTCTTTAGGTATAAAATTAGTCTCTTGTAGGCAGCATAATAGAAGTATTGTTTTTCTCTTCATTCTGAGACCATGTGTCTGTTTTTTTTTTCCAGGTCAGAATGGAAAGTTTTCTTTTCTTTTTAAATTTAAATTCAATTTAATTAACATATAGTGTACTGTTAGTTTCAGAGAAGAATTTAGTGATTCATTAGTTGCATATAACAACCAGTGTTCATTCCAGCACATGCCTTATTTTAATGTCCATCACCCAGTTACCCATCTCCCCATTCACCTCCCCTGCAGGAACCCTCAGTTGAGGGAGACAAACTATGAGACTCTTAACTATAGTAAACAGAGACTATGTGTCTTTTGATTGAAGCATTTAGTCCATTACATTCAGAGTAATTATTGATAGATATGTATTTATTTTCATGTCATTACTTGTTTTCTCATTGTTTCTGGGAATTTTCTCAGTTCTTTTCTTGTTTTTGTCACTTTTGGTATTTCTTTTCCACTCAAAGATTCCCCTTCAGTATTCCTGCTGGGCTGGTTTATTGGTCACAAACTCCTTTAGTTTGTTTGTCTAGGAAACTGTTTGCTTTTTCTTCTAGAGTGAATGTTAGCATTGCTATATAGAGCATTCTTGACCTCAGATTTTTCCCATTCAGCACATTGAATACATCATTCCACACCCTTCTGGCTTACCAAGTTTCTGTTGAGAAATCTCCAGCAATCTTTACAGTTCTTCCTTGTACTTAAGAGACTTATTTTGTCTGGCCTCTTTTAAGATTATTTTCTTTATCACTATGTTTTGCAAATTTAATTGCAATATTTCTTGGTGTTGGACTTATTTTGTTGATTTTTTTAAAAGATTTATTTATTTATTTGACAGACAGAGAGAGATCACAAGTAGACAGAGAGAGAGGAGGAAGAAGGCTTCCTGCCAAGCAGGGAGCCCGATGCCGGCCTCAATCCCAGGACCCTGAGATCATGACCTGAGCCGAAGGCAGAGGCTTTAACCCACTGAACCACCCAGGAGCCCCTTTTGTTGATTTTGATGGAAATTGTCTGTGCCTCCTGGATCTGGATGTCTGTTTCCTTCCCCAGATTAGGGAAGTTTTCAGCCATTATTTCCTCAAATGGATTTTTCTGCCCCTTTTCTCTCCTCTTCTTTTTCTGGGACTCCTATAATATAAATGTCATTATGTTTGATGGAATCACTGATAGCCCTAAGTCTATTCTCATGTTCTATATACTTTCTCTTTTTTGCTGAGTTCCATTGTTTTCCAATATTTTGTCTTCTATATGACATGCATTTCTTTGCTTCTTGAAGTTTGTGTTCAATTTATGAAAACTCTTTCCAATCACAATGTTGCAGTTTCATTTCTGACTATTTTTTAATCCCTTTATCTCTGTGGTGAAGGTCTTCCTGAAGTCTTCCATTCTTTTATCAAGGCTGGTGAGTATCTTTATGATTGCTGTTTTAATTCTCCATCAGGCATTCTTTTATGTCTGTTTTTCTTAGCTCTCTAGCCATGATCTTATCTTGTTGTTTAATTTGGGATTAATTGCTCCATCTTTGCACTTTCTCTAAGTTTCTGGCTTCTTTATATTACAACAGACCACTGTGTTTCCTACTCTCGAGAGTAATGGCTTTATGAAGAAAAGGGCATGTAGTGTCCAGGGCCCGACACTTCTGGGAGTGTCTCTGGTGTTTGCTATCTGCACTCTTCTACTGTGTTTTGCCTACCCTATCCTTCAGGCCGTTGTCTGCAGTGGCTCTCCTTGCCTGCATTGGGCAGTATTTCTTCCTTAGCCAGAATGTGGTAAGTTTTAACTAGGTGTGTTCTGGTCTGCTTGTTAAATGAGACCTTAAAATACTTCCCCTAGAATTGAAGCCCTGCAGAACTCTGGATGGGAGATGTGGTGTGGACAAGGGCTTGTGCTGGTCTTCTGAGTGAGGGGCCTGTCATGCTAAAACTGAGGCATGCTTGAGATATAGTAGTACCACCAGATGACAGTTGTGTGGGATTTGGTGTTAGCAGGCTAGGCGGCCAGTGTCCGGGCTCTACCACTTAGATCAGGTGGCTCTGTGTTTATACTGAGGACCAGGGGGAGGGACATGGGGCCAGGCTACACCTTTGTACCTAGAGAGAAGTCTCTGTGCACACTTCCCCTTAGGGAATCACTCTTAGAAATGCAAATAATCTCGCCTACCTACCCCTGGTGTGTTCCAGGGGCTTTTCAGATACCAGTTTCCATACTCTGCCTCCGGGTTGTTTGCCTTCAGGAGTAGCACAGTGCCTCTGGGCTCTATCCCACCCAAAGCCTGCTGACATAAAACAGTCTTTAGGTACATGGTGTGGGCTGAGCCGGCACTGGTCTTTTGAGGGAGGGTTCTGCTGTGCTGGGACTGCAGCAAGTTTGACCTGGAAGGATAGTAGAGTCAGAGTCCAGGGGTGTGGGACTTGGTATAAGCAAGTTAGGCAGCCAGTGTAGGAGCTGAGCTGCTTTCTTTCTGCAGGTGGTCCTGTATTTATGCTGAGGGGCTAGGGAGGGAATGGCTCCAACCAGCTTTTTGGTCCCAGGAGAGACTTCCCTGTGAATGCTCCCTCTCCCTTTCGGTGTTGCATTCCAAGAAGAACAAATAATCTTCCCCCTTTGCAAGGCAGGCATTCTTCAGACAGCTGTTTCCAAGCTATTTGTATCCTGGGTTGTTTGCCTGCCTTCTCTCCATGAGTAGGGCAGCACCCTCAGGGCTCTATCCCAGCAAAACTGCCAACTTTTTAATCTCCCTCGTCTTTAAGTCCAGCTGGTTACAAGAAGGGGAGAAAATTAGCCTCTCTTGTTTTCACAGCCAATGGTTTTGAGAGAAATTTTCTTCTTGTGTATTCTCCTGTGTGCTCCTCTCTCTCACCTTTCTCCATGACCACAACTTCCTCCTCTTGGCAGCTCCCTGCATTCATTTCTCCCCCAAACCATATCTCTGCACTTTGTACCTTCTTTGATGTGGCTTCTTCTCTCTCTTTAGTTGTGGAGTTTGTTCTGTCAGTGTTCAGGCTTATTTCTAGGGTAGTTAAAATGATTTGATGGTTATCTAGTTATGTTCATGGAAAAGACAAGCCTAGGGTCCTCCTTCTCCACTCCATCATCTCTCCCTTATCAGAAAGTTAGATGATAACTTTTAGTTGTAATCTACAAAATGAGAAGACGAAGATATTCAATCTAATGTTTTAAAAATTATATCAATCCACCAAAGTAGAAATACTATCAGATGTTAAAATTTCTCAGAGTATATACAAAAATATTTTAAGGTTAAAAGAAATACATTATTTGTTTTAGAGCAAACCACACTTGTAGTCTTGCTGTGTTAGGAGATGTAGAATAGTTAAACAGTCATTTCTCTTACCCGAGTTTTAATTAAGGAAAAAAAATGTACTGTGTGATGTTCTTCAAAGTCAGTCATAGACATCTGCTGGAAATACATGATGAACTTGAGCAGCTAGTGCAATGGAAGCAACGGACAGAAGGTAAAATCAATCAAGCATGCAGAAAGAGCATCTAGATATTATAATACTTCAAACTGAGAGGCAAACTCCAATGAAAACTTAATAAAGTTTAAGGATCCACGAAGAGTAATTTTAAACACAAAGGAAAGAAATGGAAAGATATCTCATAAGAGAATGAAATTGAATAATAGAAAATTTTAAGACCTAAATATTCACATCAAGATGTACAGGAAGAATACTGATTCAGGGAACAAGGGAAAAACTGGAATTGGTTCATTTTTCAATATCATAAGAAGAAGAAAATAAGGAAGGAAAAATCAATAATCATGCTTTAGTCAAATAGAAAGATAATATTTGGGGGAAGACTATGCCAAAAAAATAAATGAGCAGAGTAAACAGTATACCAATGTTGGGACACCTTGAAAATGGTAGGTATTTCTTTACTATGCATAGAAAAAATACATATTTCTGACATATACTATCTATTCCATCAATGAACATTCATTTCCTGTACACAGAAGAGGGGCCAAATTCTAGACACCCACATGTAAAGAAAATTTGGTCTTCAAGATTTCACAAACTTTCCAAACTACTTTAATGGAAATTGAACAAGTAAAGCCACATTATTTGTCCCCAGGGCACCACTGTACCTTCTCTTATTTGATTGTATGTAGATCGCCCCAGTGTAATTATTAATAACTTCAGTATTCTGGTGCCTAGATCCTTGACATTTGTTATTTTTTAACTTTTTTATATTATTTTTTCAGTGCTCTAAGAGTCATTGTTTATGCACCACATCCAGTGCTCCATGCAAATATGTGCCCTCCTTAATACCCACCACCAGGCTCACTCATTCCCCATCCCCACGCCTCCGCGACACTCAGTTTGTTTCTCAGAATCCAGTCTCTCATCTTTCATCTCCCCCTCCGATTTGCCCCAATTCACTTTTCCTTTCCTTCTCCTAATGTTCTCAATTTTATTCCTTATGCTCCACAAGTAAGTGAAACCATATGATAATTGACTTTCCCCGTGTGATTTATTTCATTCAGCATAATCTCCTCCAGACCCATATATGTTGATACAAAAGTTGGGTATTCATCCTTTCTGATGGCTACATAATATCCATTGTATATAAGAACCACATCTTCTTTATCCATTCATTTGTTGAAGGGCATCTCAGCTCTTTCCACAGTTTGGTGATTGTGGACATTGCTGCTGTGAATGTTGGGGTACACATGGCCCTTCTTTTCACCACATATGTATCTTTGGGGTAAATACCCAGTAGTGCAATTGAAAGGTGATTGGGTAGCTCTATTTTTAATTTTTTGAGGAGTCTCTACACTGTTTTCCAAAGTGGCTGCACCAACTTGCATTCCCACCAACAGTGAAAGAGGGTTCCCCTTTCTCCACATCCTCTCCAACACTTGTTGCTTCCTGTCCTGTTGATTTTGGCCATTTTAACTGGTGTTAGGTGGTATCTTATTTTTTTTTAAGATTTGATTTATTTATTTGCGAAAGGAAGAGAGAGTGAATGAGAGAATTTGAAGGAGACTCCGCACCGACCACAGAGCCCAACACGAGGCTCTATTTTCTGAATACAGTGTATACTATGAATAAAATAAAGAGGATACTATGACATAGAACAATGGGGGATAGTTTAGTAGAGTGGCACAGGAAGTATTCTCTAAAGGTGTGATATTTTGATTATTTGAAAGAGAAGAAACTGTTAGCTCCCTGAAGCCTTGTAAATTTCCCTTTCAAAATATGTATACTTATTTGTTTCATTTTACTATTCTTGATAAACATAGATACAGGAAATGTTTATTTTGTTATTGAATGACCTGATTTCAAGATTATGCATGCACTTTAAAAATCTCAGCATAAAACTTAAACCATACCCAAGACACTTTATCCCAATGCTGCCAAAAAATCTTGTATATCTTACTACTGATACAACCTAATGAATAGGTTTCCAGCCCTACCCCTTACTCTAATTGGCTCTGGAATTTTTTTTTAAGATTTATTTAATACATATAGAGAGAGCATGCAGGGCGAGGGGACAAAGGGAGATGGAGATGGAAAATCTCAAGCAGACTTTCTGCTGAGCACAGAGCCTGATGGAGGGCTTGATCCTACATCCTGAGATCATGACCTGAGCTGAAATCAAGAGTTGGATACTAAACTGACTGAACTACCCAGGCAACCCTAATTGGCTTTGGAAATCTTGACAAGCCATTCCTCCTTTGTCAGCTTAATTTCTTAATCTTTAAAATAAGAAAATTAGAAATAAAATGAGAAGATCAGCCTATGTATTTTATTAGAATTTATTCAGTCTGAAATTCTGGAATTGATATATTCCTTCATGATCTGACCATAATTTCTGGGAAAGAGCACTGGGGAAGGAGGATAAAAAACAGGACACTCAACCTTGCATCTCTGGATTAAATGCTACTTGATTATGGTGAATATTTCTTTAATGTATTGTTGAATTTAACTTGTTAATATTTTGTTGAGGATTTATTGCATCTATGTTCATCAGAGATAATGGTCTGTAGTGTTTGTTTGGTTGTTTCTATTGGCTTTGTTATCGGTGTAATGCTGCCCTCTTAGAACAAATTTGGAAGTTTTCATTCATTTTTTTAATTAAGTTCAATCAGACAACATATAGTACATCATTAATTGTATTAGGTGTATTCAATGAATCATTAGTTGCTTATAACACCTAGGTCTTATCAGATCACGTGCCCTCCTTATTGCCCCAATACCCAGCTACTCCATCCTCCCATGCATCTCCCTTCTACAACCTTCAGTTTGTTACCCAGAGTCCAGTGTCTCTCATCGTTTGTTTCCCTCTCTGATTTTTTCCCATTCAGGTTTCCCTCCCTTCCCTATGGTCCTCTGCCCTATTCCTTATATTCCACATATGAGTGAAGCCATATGATAATTGTCTTTCTCTGATTGACTTATTTCACTAAGCATAATACACTCCAGTTCCATCCATGTCAATGTAAATGGTAGATATTCATCTTTTCTGATGGCTGAATAATATTCCATTATATATATGAACCACATCTTCCTTATTCATTCATCTGTTGAAGGACATCTCAGTTCCTTCCACAGATCAGTTATTGTGGAAATTGCTGCTATGAACATTGGGGTGCACATGCCCCTTATTTTCATTACATCTGTATGTTTGGGGTAAATACCCAGTAGTAAAATTGCTGGTTCGTAGGATAGCTCTACTTTATTGTCCTCAGGAACCTCTGTCCTGTTTTCCAGAGTGACTGTACCAGCTTGAATACCCACCAACTGTATAAGAGGGTTCCTCTTTCTCCAGACCCTCGTCAACATTTGTTGTTCTCTGTCTTGTAATTTTAGCCATCTAACTGGGTGTAAGGTGGTTTTGATTTGTATTTCCTTGATGCCAAGTGATAAGAAATATTTTTTTTTCATCTGTTAGCCATTTGTATGTCTTTGGAGAAGTGTCTGTTCATGTCTTCTGCTCATTTCTTGGCCGGATTATTATTTTTTTTTTTTTGGAGGTTGAATTTGAGCAGTTATTTATAGATCCTGGATACCAGCCCTTTATCTGTAATGTCATTTGCAAATATCTTCGACCATTCCATGGGTTGCCTCCTTGTTTTGTTGACTGTTCCCTTTCCTGTACAGAAGTTTTTATCTTGATGAACTCCCAATAGTTCATTTTTGTTTTTGTTTCCCTTGCCTTTAGAGACGTGTCTTGGAAGATGTGGCTGTGGCCAAGGTTGAAGAGATTGGTGCCTGTGCTCTCCTCTTGGATTTTGATGGATTCCTGTCTCATACTGAGGTTTTTCATCCATTTGGGGTTTATCTTTGTGTACAGTGTAAGAAAAAATGTCCAGTTTCATTCTTCTGCATGTGGCTGTCCAATTTTCCCAACACTATTGAAGAGACTGCATTTTTTCCATTGGGTATTTTTCTCCTGCTTTGTTGAAGATTAGTTGATGATAGAGTTGAGGATGCATTTATGAGCTATCTATTTTGTCCCATTGATCTATGTGTCTGTTTTTGTGCCTGTACCATGCTGTCTTGATGATCACCATTTTGTAATAGAGCTTGAAGTCAGGCATTATGATGCCCCCAACTTTGGTTTTCTTTTTCAACTTTCTCCTGGTCATTTGGGCTCTTTTCTGGTTCCATACAAATTTTAGGATTCTTTGTTCCAGCTCTATGGAAAACGTTGACGGTATTTTTATAAGGATTGCATTGAATGTGTAGATTGCTCTGGGCATTATAAACATTTTATGAGCATGGACAGTTTTCCATCTCTTTGTGTCTTCCTCAATTTCTTTCATAAGTGATCTGTAGTTTCTAGAGTACAGATCTTTTACCCCTTTGGTTAGGTTCATTCCTAAGTGTCAGGTTTTTGGTGTAATTGTGAATGGGATTGATTCTTTTTTTTAAATATTTTATTTATTTATTTCACAGAGGGGGAGAGATCACAAGTAGGCTGAGAGGCAGGCAGAGAGAGAGAGGAGGAAGCAGGCTCCCTCCTGAGCAGAGAGACTGATGTGGGCCTCGATCCCAAGACCCTGAGATCATGACCTGAGCCGAAGGCAGAGGCTTTAACCCACTGAGCCACCCAGGCACCCAGGATTGATTCTTGAATTTTTCTTTCTTCAGTCACATTGTGTAGAGAAATACAACTGATTTCTGTGCATTTCTTCTGTATCCTCTCATGTTGTTAAATTGTGGTATGAGTTCTAGCAATTTTGGGGTGGAGTCTTTTGAATTTTCCACATAAAGTATCATGTCATCTGTGAAGAGAGTTTGACTTCTTTTCAATTTGAGTGCCTTTTATTTCTTTTTGTTGTCTGATTGCTGAGGCTAGGAATTCTACTACTATGTTGAACAACAGTGGTGAGAGTGGGTATCCCTGTTGTGTTCTTGACTTTAAGGGAAAATCTGAAAGAATGATATTTGCTGTGGGCTTTCCATAGATGGCTTTTATAATGTTGAGGTATGTTCCCTCTATTCCTATACTTTGAAGAATTTTAATCAAGAAAGAATGCTGTATTTTGTCTAACTTTTTTTTTTGCATCAGTTGAGAAGATCATATGGTTCTTGTCTCTTCTTTTATTATTGTTTTCTATTACATTGATTTCTGAAAGTTGAAACACCCTTGAAGCCCAGGAATAAATTCCACCTGGCCGTGATGATTAATACTTTTAATGTACTGTTGGATCCTATTGACTAGGATCTTGGTGAGTATTTTGGAATCCATGTTCATCAGGGATATTGGTCTGTCATTCTCCTTTTTGATGGGGTATTTGTCTGGTTTTGGGATCAAGGTAATGCTGGCCTCATAGAACAAGTTTGGAAGTTTTCTTTCCATTTCTGTGTTTTGAAGCAGTTTCCGTAGAATAGGTGTCATTTCTTCTTTAAATGTTTGGTAGAATTCCCCTGGGAAGCATCTGGACCTGAACTCTTGTTTTTTGGGAGGTTTTTATCACTGCTTCAATTTCTTGGTGGTTATTGGTCTGTTCAGATTGTCTATTTCTTCCTGTTTCAGTCTTGGTAGTTTATAAATTCCCAGGAATACAACCATTTCTTCCAGATTGCTTAATTTGTTGTCATATAGTTGCTGATAAAAATTTCTAACAATTGTTTCAATTCCCTTGGTATTAGTCATGATCTCTCCCCTTTAATTCATAATTTTATTGATTTGGCTCCTTCCCCTTTTCTTTTGGATAAGTCAGGCCAGAGGTTTATCGACCTTATAATTCTTTCAAAGAACCAGCTTCTAGTTTTGTTGATCTGTTTTACTGTTTTTCTGGTTTCTAGTTCATTGATTTTGCTCTAATCTTTATTATTTCTCTTCTCTGACTTGGTTTAGGCTTTATTTGCTGTTCTTTCTCCAGGTCCTTTAGGTGTAAGGTTAGCTTGTGCATTTGGGATTTTTTTTTTTTTTTTTGAGAGAGGCTTGGATGAATATGTATTTCCCTCTTAGGACTCTTAGGACTGCCTTTGCTGTATCCCATAGGTTTTGGACAGATGTGTTTTCATTCTCATTAGTGTCAATGAATTGTTTAAGTTCTTTAATGTCTTGGTTGACCCATTCATTCTTTAGCAGGATCTTCCTTAACTTCCAGGTGTTTGAACTCCTTCTAAATTTCTTGTGACTGAGTTACAGTTTCAAAGCATTGTGGTCTGAAAATATGCAGGGAATAATCTCCGTCTCTTGGTATTGGTTAAGACCTAATTTGTGACCCAATATGTGATCTATTCTGGAGAAAGTCCATTTGCACTCGAGAACAATGTATGTTCTGTTGTTTTAGGATGGAATGTTCTGTATATGTCTGTTGTGATGCTTCCAGCTTTGCTTTTCTTTTTCAAGATTGCTTTTTATTTTCAGCGTCTTTTGTGGTTCCATACAAATTTTAGGTTTGTTTTTTCTAGTTCTCCAAAAAGGAATGGTGTTATTTTGACATGGATAGCATTAAATGTATACATTGTTTTGGGTAATATAGAAATTTAACAATATTTTTTCTTCCAATCCATGAACATGGAATATTTTTCCATTTCTTTGTGTCATCTTCAATTTCCTTCTATTATATTATATAGTTTTCAGAGTACAGGTCATTTACTTCCTTGGTTAGTTTTCTTCTTAGGTATCTTATAATTTTTGCTGCAATTATAAATGAGATTGATTCCTTATTTTTTCTTTCTGCTTTTTCTTTTTTTTTTTCTTTTTTTTTTTTTTAAAAATTTTATTTTT
>LNAC01001763.1:41980-79775 GCA_002007465.1 Ailurus styani
TTTGCCCAAGGGGTACAGGTCTGTGAATCATCAGGCTTACATCTTTCACAGCATTCACCAAAGCACAAACCCTCCCCAATGTCCATAACCCATCCACCCTATCCCTACCCTCCCACCCCCCAGTAACCCTCAGTTTGTTTTATGAGATTAGAAGTCTCTTATGGTTTGTCTCCTTCCCCATCTTTCTGCTTTTTCATTACTGGTGTATAGAAATGCAACAGATTTATGTATGTTGATTTTGTAGACTTTGATTTTAATGAATTTGTGTATCAGTTCTAGCATTTTTGGTAGAGTTTTTGGGTTTTCTATATAGATTATCATGTCACCTGCAAATAGTGCACGTTTAACTTCTTCCTTACTAATTTGGTTGCCTTTTTTTTTCTTCTTTGTCTGATTGTTGACTTCAGACTATAGGAATTCCAATACTATATTAAATGGTAGTGGTAAGAGTGGACATCCCTGTGTTGTTCCTGACAGTAGAGGAAACTCTCTCATGTTTTTTTTTTTTCCCTATTGAGGATATTAGCTGAGGATATTGATGTTATTTATTCTGTTGAGATATGTTCCTTCTATACCTACTTTGTTGAGGGTTTTTATCAAAAATGGAGGCTATACTTTATCAAATGCTTTTTCTGCATCTATTTAGTTGATTGTATGGTTCTTATCCATTCTTTATTATTGTGATTTTCACTTTGATTGACTTGCAAATATTGAACTAAGCTTACAAACCCGGAACAAATCCCAATTGATCGTGATGAATGATTCTTGTAATGTACTGTTGGATTTAAGTTGCAAGTATTTACCTGCAAATTTTTGTATTCATATTCATAAGGGATATTATCTTGCAATTCTCTTTTTTCAGTGGAGTCTGTCTCATTTTTGAATCAGGGTAATGCTAGCCCCATAGAATGAATTGAAAAATTTTACTCCCATCTGTACTTTTTGGAATAGTTTGAGAAGTATCCATATTAACTGTTCTTTAAATGTTCGGTAGAATTCAACTGTGTAGCCATTTGACCCTGTCCTTTTGGTTGTTGGGAGATTTTTGATTACTGATTCAATTTCTTTGCTGGTTATCAGTTGGTTCAAGCTTTCTCTTTCTTCCTGTTTCAATTTTGGTAGTTTATATATTTCTAGTAATTTATCCATTTCTTCTAGGCTGTCCAAGTTGTTAGCATATATTTTTCATAGTATTCTCTTATAATTATTTGTATTTCTGTCAAACTGGTTGTTATTATTACTCCTCTCTCATTATTTTTTTCTTTATTTGGGTCCCTTTTCTTTTTGATAACTCTGGCTGGGGCGGTTGCTGGTTTTATTCATTTTTTCAAAGACCAATCTCCTAGTTTCATTGATCTGTTATATTATCTTTTTACTTTCTATATAATTTATTTCTATTCTTTATTATTTTCCTTCTTCTACTTGCTATTGGCTTCATTTGTTGTTCTTTTCTAGCTCCATTGGATATGTGAAGGCTGTTTGAGATATTTTGTACTTTTTGAGATGAGCATGTATTGCTATTTTGCTGCATCCCAAAAGTTTTGGACCACTTTATTTTAAATTTCATTTCTTTTTATGTATTTTTTTAAATTTCCTGGTTGACCCATTCATTGTTTAGTAGCATGTTGTTTAACCTACATGTATTTGTGTTTTTTTCAATTTTTTTGTTGTTGTTGTCTAAGCCATCTGCCTCTAGGTTGTTTGCTTATCTTTTCTCCTGGACTAGGTCAGTGCCCTGATGGTTCTATCCCAGTCATGCCTGGTGACCTTTAAAACTCCAGTCTTCAAGTCCCACTGGTTGTATAATCTCAAGAAAATCAACTCCCCTCATTTTCCTACCTAATGGCTTTGAGGAAGTGTTCTTGTTTGTTCCCGTGTGCTCTTCTCTCTCCTGCTTTTCTCCTTGACCATGGCTCCCCTCCCTTTGCAGTACCCACAATCCATTTCTCCCCTAAACCACATATCTAAACTTCATATCTTCCTGGATGTGGCCTCTTCTTTCCCTCTAATTGTAGCATTTGTTCTGTTAGTCCTCAGGTTGATTTCTTCAGTATTCAGAATGATTTGGTGATTACCTAGTTGTGTTGGAGGGATGGGAGTCACCTAGGATCCACCTACTATGCCTCCATCTTAGCTCCTTTCCTCCTTTCTTTTTTTTTCCATTAATTTTTTTGGAATAGTTTGAGAATTATAAGTGTTAACTCGACTTTAAATGTGTGGTAGGTTCACCTTGAATCTATCTGGTCCCATTCTTTTGTTATTCACAGGTTTTTTGTTTTTGTTTTTGTTTTCCTGCTAATTCATCTTTATTAACAGTAGTTGGCCTTTTCAAATTTTATATTTCTTCCTGATTCCATTTTTTAATATTATATGGTTCTAGAATTGTACCCATTTCTTTTAGGTTGCCCAATTACTTAGCATACACTTTTACATAATATTATCTTAAAATTCTTTGTATTTCTGTGGTGTCAGTTGTTATTTCTCCTCCTTCATTTCTTTTTCTCTTTTTAAAGATTTTATTTATTTATTTGACACAGAGAGAGAGATCGCAAATAGGCAGAGAGGCAGGCAGAGAGAGAGGAGGAAGCAGGCTCTCCGCAGAGCAGAGAGCCCGATGTGGGCCTCGATCCCAGGATCCTGAGATCATGACCTGAACCGAAGGCAGAGTCTTTAACCCACTGAGCCACCCAGGCGCCCTTCTCCTTCATTTCTGATTTTGAGTTTCCTCTCTCTCTCTCTCTCTCTCTCTCTCTCTCTCTCTCTCTCTCTCTCTCTCTTTTTGAAGANTCTCTCTCTCTCTCTCTCTCTCTTTTGATGGGTTTGGAAAAAGGTTAAGTGGTACTGTTTATCTTTTCAAAGAACCAATTTCTGTTTTCAGTGATCTTTTCTATTGTTTTCTTTGTTTAGTTTCTATTTCATTTATTTCTGCTCTTAATGGTTTCCTTCTTTCTACAAGCTGTGGGCTTTGCTTGCTTTTCTTTTTCTAGTTCTTTTAGGTGTAAAGTTACATTTTTTTAGAATTTTCTCATTTCTAGAGGTAAGCATCTATCACTATAAACTTATCTCTTAACACTGGGTGTTATATGTAAGTGACAAATCACTAAATTCTACTTCTGAAACCAATATTACACTCTATGTTAACTAACTAGAATTTAAATAAAAACTTGAAATATAAAAACAAAATAAAATAAACTTCCTTCTTAGAAATACTTTTGCTATGTCCCAAAGATTTTAAACTGTTGTGATTTCAATTTTTTTTAGTCTCCTTCTGTATTTTTATTTATTCCTTAATTTCTTATTTGACTCATTCTTGTTTAGTAACATGTTTTCAGCCTCCTTATACTTCTGCTCATATACATATATATGTAATTGTTTTCCAATTTCATAATTTTGGAGTGAGAAAGATACTTTATATTATTTCTATCTTCTTAAATTTAGTGAGATTTGTTTTGTGACCTAACATGTGATTTATCCTGGAAACTATCCCATGTCCACTTGAAAAGAAAATGTATTCTGCTGTTTCTGGATGTAATGGTCTGTACACATCTGTTAGGTCTATCTGGTCTAATGTGTCATTCAAAGCCATTCTTTCCTCATTGATTTTCTGTCTACATGTTCTATACATTGATTTATGTTGGGTGTTAAATTCCCTGCTATTATTATATTATTCTCAATCCCTCCCTTTATGTATGTAAATATTTGTCTTATGTATGCTTCCATGTTAGGTGCATAGATAACTTCAATTGTTATTGAAGTTCTGCTTGTTGAATTGAACCCTTTAGCACTATACAGTGCCCTTTTTTGTCTCTTACTACAGGCTTTGTTTTAAAGACTGATTTGTTTAATATAAGTATTACTATCCTGGCTTATTATTATTTATTGCTTCCATTTGCATGCTATGTTTTTCTATCCTTTCACTTTCAGTCTGTATGTATCTTTAGGTCTGAAGCAAGTCTTTTAATGGCAATATATAGATGGGTTTTGTTTATTTAATCCACAAAGTCACTCTAAGCCTTTTTTTAATATTTTATTTATTTATTTGAGAGAGATAGAGTGAATGAGTGGGAGGAGGCAGTGGGAGAGGGAGAGACAGACTCCTCACTGAACAGGAATCCTGATGTGGGACTTGATCCCAGGACTCTGGGGTCATAACCTGAGCCAAAGACAGCCACTTAACTGACTGAGCCCCCCAGGCACCCCATCATAAGTCTTTTGATTGAAGCATTAGTCCATTTATATTTAAAGTAAGTATTCATTGGTGTTTACTTATGTAATTTTATTAATAGTTTTTGGTTATTTTCGTAGGTCTTGTTCCTTCCTTTTTCTCTTACTCTTATTCCTTGTGGTCTGATGGCTTTATTTAGTATCATACTTGGATTCTTTTCTCTTTGTTTTTGTGTATCAGCTATAGGTTTTTGATTTGTTGTCTTCATTAGGTTTATACGTAACATTTTATACATATAACAGTTTATATTAAGCTAACAGTTGCTTAAGTTCAAACACATTCTAAAATCACTGTTTACTCCATTTACATCTTATTCATATGATGTGATATTTTACATAATTTTATTTTGTGTGTCTCTTGACTGATTATTGTAGATATAATTAATTTTAACACTTTAATTATACTATACACATACTAATTTCATTACTTTGAGTTTGCCTTTTCCTGGGATTTTTTTTCATAATTTCTTCCTTCTACTTAAGGCCTTTTCTTCCCACATAAACAATTTCCATGTGAGCCTGGTATAGTTGTAATTAATTCTTTTTTTTTTTTGTCTGTGAAATTATCTATCTCTTTTATTTTTTATTTATTTTTATTTTTTGAAATTAACTCTCTTTTATTCTGAATGATAATCTTGCAGGGTAGAGTATTTTTGGCTGTATATTTTTCCCTTTCGCACTTTTAATGTCATGCCACTCTCTTCTGACCTGCAATGTTTCTGTTAAAAAAAAAAATCAGGTCATAGCCTTATGGGGGTTTTCCTTGTATGAAACTGTTTTGTCTTGCTGCTTTAAAAATGATGATTACTTTTTGTTTTCTTAATTATCATGTCTTTTTATGGACCTCCTTACATTGATTTGTGGGGGGTTCTACACTTTTTGAACTTGGATATTGTTTCCTTACCTATATTAGGGAAATTTTGGGCTGTAATTTCTTCAAATAAGTCTCCTTCCCTCTCTACTCTCTCTTCTTTTTAGAGATCCCTCTAATACAAAATTCATTATGCTTGATTCTGTCATTGAGTTCCCTTAAACTATTCTCCTTTTCTCATTTATTATTATTATTATTATTATTATCATCATCATCATCATCATTTTTCTGTTTGGCTTGGTTGCTTTTCTTACATGTCTCCCGGTCACTAATCCATTTTCTGTTTCCTCTAATCTTCATCAATTTTTTCAAGTATACTTTTTTATTTCATTTATTGAATTCTTTAGACGTGCTTATTTTTTCAATATATACATTCTTTCTATTGACAGTCTCACTGAGTTCATCCATTCTTTTCTCAAGTCCAGTGAGTGTTTTTCTGACCATTACTTTGAACTATTTTTCAGGTATATTACTTATGTTAGTTTCATTTAGCTCTTTTGTGATCAATTTGTCTTGTTCTTTCACTTGGGATATATTCCTTTGTTTCCTCATTTTGTCTAACTCTCTGTGTTTGTTTCTATGTATTAGAAAGGTCAACTACAACACTTAGTCATAAAAATAGTGGTCTTATGTAGACAAAGTCTAGTGGTGTCCTGTAGTGTAATACCCCTTGTCACAAGAAGCTGGAGCTTCGTGGACTTCTCCTACGTAGGTTGTATGTGCCCTTCTCTTGTGGCTGAACCACACTTCTCTTTAACCCAGCTGGCTACAATGATCTGCTTTGCCTTCTGTGGGAATATTGGGAGGTGTTTCTTTACTGTGCCATTGAGAGTCCTGTCAGGCTGCTGGGGACTAGTAGTGAGGGTTGGCAATCAGGCTAGATATCTACAATTAGCCTCTCTGCTATAGCTGTGAGCACACCAAACAGCACATTTTGCTTTCTGTGTGGCCAACAGAGGCATCCATTGTGGGTGGGGCTAGCAATCAGACTAGGTGATTGCAATTAACTTCTTTGCCACAGTTGTAAGCACAACAAATGTCAGGGCTTGCTCTCTGTTCATCTCAATAAGAGGCTTGGGTGCTGGAACTATGGGCATGTTAATGTGTGGGGTTACGTCTACTTAGGACAGGACTCACTCTGGATTTGTGGAGGTCCCTGCTAGGGTTGCTCTCAGGGTGTGAGGTGGTAAGAGCAGCTTCAGAGGAATAGTTGTTGAGGTAGGCAGGTTGGGTGGCATGGATCTGCAGGGGAATTAAGTGGTAGGGCCTGTGGTACTGGTAAAATGGGTGGAGGGTGTTAGTGTTGGCTCCTCTAAGTCTCTTGCCACCTAGGATGGGAGAGGGGAAAATAAATGATGCCCACCAGCACATTTCTTCCTGGAGAAATCTCCTATATATCTCTGACCTTACAACACGTGTTCTGAGATTAGTAAATAAATCTTCATGTATACCACCATTGCTTTTCAAACTGCTTTCTCTATGTTGTGCTCCAGCCCAAATTATTTATTTTGATGTTTCTTAAGAATTAGGACTCAGTTTCCTATCACCCTCTTGTTCACCCAGAGTTAAGCCTACTGATTTTAAAAGCCCCAAAGTTGGGACACCTTCATGGCTTAGTCAGTTAAGCATCTGATCATGATCCCAAGGTCCTGCCATGGAGTCCCACATTGGGCTCCTTGCTCAGTGGGGAGCCTGGTTCTCCCTCTGCCTGCCTCTGCCCCTGCTCCTGCTCTCTCTCTTTCTCTGACAAATAAATAAAAAAACTTCGTTTAAAAAAAAAAAAGCCCCCAAAATTAAGCACCACTGGTTTTTAAGTCCAGATGTTGGGAGAACTCATTTTCCCAATGTAGGTCTTCTGTTCCTGGAGTGCTTGGCCTGGGGTCGATTCTACTAATTCTCTGTGCTTGTAGCATCCCTTCTGTTCACAATTAGACTCACCAAGTGTTTGATTCCCAACCACACCTGTGTTTCTCCTACCTTTTTTGATGTGGTCTCCTCTCTACAATAAATTATTGAAAGTTTGTCTTCCCAATCATCAGGCTGTTTTCAGAATTATTTGCCTGGATGTAACTGTTATCTCAGTGTGTTCACAGGACAAGGTGAGCTCAGAATTCTACTGTGCCATCATCCCTCAACCTCTGATTCACTTGTAGGACTTTAAAAAAAAATACATTCTGGGTATTAAGCCCTTATCAGATATCTAATTTGTGATTTGTTCCAATTCTGTGAGTTATCTTTTTACTCTGCTGATTATGTTCTCAGATGCACATAAGCATAATTTCAATAAAGTATATTTTATCTATTTTTTGTTTGTTTTCTGTACTTTGGGTGTTATATAAAAAATCATTGTTAAATCCAATCTTATAAAATTTCCTCTATGTTTTCTTCATAGTTTTGTTTTGTCTCTAAACCTTAGGTCTCTCCTTTGTTTTGAGTTAATTATTGAATATGGCTTAAAGGTCCAGCTTCATTTTCTTTTTGTATTGAATATCCAGTTTTCCCATCACCATTTGTTGCAAAGACTGTCCTTGCCCTCCTAAATGGTCTTGGTAACCTTGTTGAAAATCAATTGACCATATATGTGAAGTTTTATTTCTGGGCTCTGCTCTATTCATGAGTACTGTGTGGGAGATATAAAGACATTTAAAACAGCCTCTACCTTCAAGGAACTTTAAATGTCACTGAAAAATTAAGACATATTTGCATGTAAAAGGTTAAATATAACATCAATAAAAAAGGTATTGAACATGTTAGCCATAATGAACTAAATGAGGTAATGATAGTAATGATAAGGAGTTACAAGAAAAGGCCAACATCAACTGGAATTTTACAAATATGTAGAGACAGACAAGGCTGAAAAGAGGACAGAAGGATGTTCAGTAAGATGGACAATGAGAAAAAAAGCAAGAAGATGTATGGCATGTTTTTATTATGGGAAAGAAAAACCTTGTCTCTGTAGTCAATTAAGAGTTAATACATGCCCCTTTTCAGTGGATTAAATAAAACTAATGCTTTTAGACTTTGCAGATGGGGATTCTACATCCTTCCAATCTACAAACTGCCTCGTTTTCTTCTGTATAAATGTATCTTCCAGGCCTCCATTAGCAATTATGAACCCTTGCATAATAATCTAATTAGATGCCCACTTCCTACAAACTAATATATTACCTAGCTATTTACAGTTTTCCCTTGTTGCCATTAAAAGAGAGCCATTTCTTGGAACTTGGCACTTTGAATGGTCTATTTTTTTTGCATAGTTGACACACAATATTACATTAGTTTCAGGTATAAAGCATAGTGATTTGACAAGTTTAAATATTTTGCTATGATTACCACAAGTATAACTACCATCTGTAAGCATACAATGCTATTACAATATTACTGACTTTATTCCTTGTGCTGTAGCTTTTATTCCTTTCACATATTCTGAATGGTCTGTTTTTGGCAGAGTTGTTTTGTTAATCATAAGGTAAAAATGTGAATAGTTTCAAGTGTTCAAAATACATATATCATATATGAGGACAAACAAAATCTCTTACTTTCAAGTTTAGAAAACACCATCTCAATCAAAGATATTTTGATTCTCTAACTTACAAATTTGAACAGAACAATTTAAAAATTTTTACTGTTGATAAGTCTTGCCACAAACACCATCTCATTACACCTATTCTCACAGTCTAATGATGGGCCTTTAATGGAAAGTAAAAACAGTAGTACTTACATATAAAAACATTGGGTGATTTCTAGGACCTCATGCTTATTTCAGGAGACATCAATTATGAAGTGCCCTTTGTTAATTCTCTGATACTGTAATTTAGAGAGAGTTTACATACTGAATTATAGCATGAAGAGAAATGTCACAACTTAAACAGTAAAACCATTTAGAAATATGTAGCAGTACTTGCTATTTTCAGTCTTAACTACTTCAATGAAGCATATATGATTTATGTTACATTTGTAAGAAAAAAAATAATCATGTACTCTTCACCTTAGAAAATCAGTTAAGGGTTGATGAGATGGGTTAAAATACTTTTACTAAAAGGAACTAGAACAATATTAGCACATCTAATGAAGTTAATAACAACAACAACAAAACATACTCATATTTCTAGATTGTTTTCCTGCCAAGTGGGAACAAAAGACTATAATGTTTTTAAATAGTTTATTTTTGATAAATAAAAATTATATATCAGATATAGCATTGAATCAGGTGATTGTATAAGCATCCCAGATAAAAAGCATATATTTTTTCTTTTTTAGTGATAATTATGAGGACACAATCACTTAAAAAAGACACAAGCATTTGAAAAAGTGAGTTTTATGCTGACATTATCTGTTTAAATTCCAGTCACACCACCACAGTAATTCACCATCTAATGAGTTTATATATTTGAAGGAAATAGCAAATGTGAAATGTTCTTGCTCCTATAATGTGGGCAATAGAGAGCCATAGATACTGGGGAGTCCAGTCTTTACCAGAGAAGATTTTTTCTCTACTTCTTGCCCATATATTCATTGTCTGAGTGATGATGAGCCAGAAATAGAGGTTAATCATTGCCAAAGTGAAGTGTTTTGTTCACAAATATACATGATGCCAATTTATGAGTGTCTCCAACTCAAGAATTGGCAAAGAAATACAGAATCTTTTATTACCAAGAACATGACAAGAGTTAGAAGTAGAATATTAGAAGTAGCATCTAAAATGGGCATGGGTATTATAGAAAAAATATATATATAACCACAGGAGGATGAGTAAGCCCTCATTAATCAGACAAAGAGGCACCTTTTTTCTGCAAAGCCTCAATTTCAATTTCAGGAAAAGAGCATTTAAAGGGCTGTGGCCTGGGCCATCTTTCTCACATTTCAGACCCACAATAACAACTTCCAAGCTCTGCCTTACTGGAACCAGCAGCCACAGAGGGTACTGGGTGTGTTAGAAGTGCCATATATAGCCTATGGCATTTATGTTTATTTTGTTCATGTCAATTACTTTCAAATAGAGTATGGTCAGTCACCTTTTGCCAAAANTTTTTTTTTTTTTTTTTTTTTTTTTGCCTATCATATAATAGGATCACACAAAAACATCTTTCCTTCTTTTTTTGGCATCATTTTCTGCTAAGGTCAATACAGAAAAATAAAGAAATGAAATGGAGAGTGCCTGTCCCCCATAAGAGAAGTTCACTTAAGCCCCTGATATTTTTCCAGATACCACAACCACTGTTGCTATGTAAGATTGTCCCTAGTTCTCTGGGTAGCAGGCATAGAGATTCAAGATGTCATATCAGAGGCACACGTTCATACTTAGTCTTTTTTTTTAAAGATTTTATTTATTTGTCAGAGAGAAAGAGAACACAAGAAGGGGGTGCAGCAGAGGGAGAGGGAGAAGCAGGCTCCCAGTTGAGCAAGGAGCCCGATGCGGGGCTCAATCCCAGGACCCTGGGATCATGACCTGAGCCGAAGGCAGACACTTAACCGACTGAGCCACCCAGGTGCCCCGCATACTTAGCCTTATT
This sequence comes from Ailurus styani, assembly GCA_002007465.1. Taxonomy (NCBI): domain Eukaryota; kingdom Metazoa; phylum Chordata; class Mammalia; order Carnivora; family Ailuridae; genus Ailurus; species Ailurus styani. The sequence goes on from LNAC01001763.1 coordinate 52,589, forward strand.
AGCTTTTTCACCTGAGTCTGGTTTTTCTGGGAATAGAGCCATGAAGACACAAGAAAAGTCAAGTTTTAGGGACTTAATATTTGTGCCCCCTAAAATTCATGTGTTGAAATCCAACTCCCAATGAGGCCGTTGGGAGGTGAGTAGGTCATAAAGATGAAGCACTCATGTCCTTACAAAATGTCCTTACAAAAGAGATCCCAGAGAGCTCTCCCTTCTGCCACATGAAGACACAGAAAGAAGATGGCGTCTAGGAAGCAGAAAAAGGGGGCTGACCAAACACCAAATATGCCAGCACTTTGATTTGGACTTCTTAGCCTCAGAACTGTAAGAAATAAATATTTGTTGTTTAAACCCCCCAGGTAATGGTATTTTCATTATAGCAGGCCAAATGGAACAAGACTTCTAGTAAAATACATTAAAGAGGCATGTAGCAGGCTATGGGAGAACAGTAGCAGAGACCACAACTCCAGTGGCAGATTCCATCTATTTATAGTGAAGCAAGGGATGAGGAAGACAGACTCTACCCTTCTAATTCAGAAGCTGCAAAAATTACGGGCTATTGTAGCAGCACTCATTATTTGTTGTTTGAACTTGGATTTTTTTTTCTCATTTTATTATTTTCCATTGTCTCTCCTAGGCTTTTGAACTTAATGAGACAGACGCTTCTTTCTTTTGGGAGATAGAATGAGGGAGTATAGAAAACTAAGCTTCCTTTTTGAGCTTTACTACTGTTGTAGGTTGTCCTTGAAAACTAGGTTTTACCCTCCAAGGCTTCCATCAAAGACCAGTCTCATATCAACAGTTATAAAGTCCGGATGGATAAGGATCACAAAGGCTATCTAGCCTCAAAATATAGGCTTATATTGTGTCAGTGATGAATGGTCACACTAGAGATTATCTATTTCACTGATCTCTTACATATGATTGGGTTTTTTTTTTTTCAAAATAGAAATTTTGGAAAAAAACAAAAACTATATGCTTTCATGGTTTTTTATGTTAAATAAAATTAATACAAAAAAACAGAAAAGGAAACACTCAATATAAATCTTTAAGTTAAGTGTAACTCTATAAGAAAGAAAAAAATACCATTGTATGACTTTATTTTATCCTTTACATTTTATTTTCTTATAAGACTAGTAAAAACTTAGCCATGGATCAACAATGGTCCATGGAAAAATACATCCCTCATTTCTCTTTCTTTCATATCATATGTGTGTGTTTTTGTAGACATGCATATACACATGCATGTTCATATTTTTACTTATATATACCTGTATATGCATGCATAAATGGAAATATTTCCCTAATTTACAAATACATGTGTGTGTGTGTTTGTGTAACTGACCTAGCCTTCTTTCTGATGAGTTAATTATTGAATCACTTGGCCAGAATTAAATAAATGTCTTTTAATCTAAGTAAGAGTGAAAGACTAGATAGATATTTGGAGTGGAGTGATGTTTTAGAAATGGAGCAAGGTGCAGTATATAAACTTTTTTTCTGTTTGTTCTTATTGTACTGGGATTGACTGGGTTGAAGTTCTTGTATCATTTAGGAAATTTATATTCTGATTTCAAAATAAATTATATTTATTGTAAATATTTTGCAAAGTATTTAAAAAGACTAAAAATAGGAAATATGACTCATAATCCTACCACAGCAGATAACCACAAATTTGATATACTTTTATCTTATATTTTTTCAAATCTGGTTGACACAATATTGTATATACTGTGTATGCTGTATTAGATCCTTTTTATAAGATATTAAAGGTAAATATTTGACTAATAGAAACCTTTAGTGTTATATCAATAACTATACAATATTTTATAACACAGATATACTGAAATTTAATTCAGTAAATTCCTATTGGTGTGAAGATAACTTGGTTATGATCTTTAGATATTATAAATGCTGCCACATTGAGTAGCTTTGTGTTTAAAGCTTGTTTATATATGGTATTATTCTCTTAAGCTAGATTTCCTGAAGTGAAATGACTCAATTGAAATATATAAACATGGGCACCTGGGTGGCTCAGTGGGTTAAAGCCTCTGCTTTCGTCTCAGGTCATGATCTCAGCATCCTGGGATCCAGGCCCGCATCGGGCTCTCTGCTCGGCAGGGAGCCTGCTTCCTGCTCTCCCTGTCTCTCTGCCTGCCTCTCTGCCTACTTGTAATGTCTGTGTGTGTGTGTCAAATAAATAAATAAATAAATATCTAAAAAAAAGAAATATATAAACATTATATAGTCCCTTAGTAAATGTTCCCACATTGCCTTAACTTGGTTTTAGCTAATTTTCAGTTAATTTCATTCAGAGCCAGATAAGGCTATATCTGAGAATATAAGCATTTTAACATTTCCAGGGCATCTCTCCCATTTCTATAGAAAGTTAGACCATTAACATCTCTGTATTTGTTAGACTATTCACACCTCTGTTTGATATGTATGTATATTTCTTCATAAGAAACAAAATTAGGCTGCCTCTTTATATTAAGGATATAATGGTGATGAATGCTTCTCATTGTTAAGTACTCCCAAGCATGCATGAAGAATAGCTTTCTAAATCCACATGGTAAGCATTTGTATGTACCGGTAAGATTCACTCATATTTCAGTAGCAGTTTCCCCCTTTATTCACTTGTATAATCACTTTTGATGCTGAACAACAGACATGTAGATGGTGTTCTAATTATTTGCATGCTCTGTGACTAAAATGAATAAGTGTGACTTTTAAAATACCAGAATTGGGGGTGCCTGGGTGGCTCAGTCATTAAGCTTCTGCCTTCAGCTCATGTCATGATCTCAGGGTCTTGGGATTGAGCCCCACATTGGGTTTCCTGCTCATCTGGGAGCCTGCTTCTCCCTCTCCCACTCTCCCTGCATTTGTTCCCTTTCTCTGTGTCTCTCTCTGCCAACTAAATAAAGAAAATCTTTAAATAAATAAATAAATAAATAAATAAATAAATATTAGAACTGTACATTTGAATGAATGCTATTCTTCAAATAATTTAAATTAAGGGGTTAAAAATGTAATTTAATTATGTTAACAATATCCTTAACATTGGTTAAAATTCCATATTTGAAGGGATTTCAGGTCTATGTTCAAACTCCATGTTCTAATATTGAAACACCTTTTTGGGCTATTTTTAACTTATCTACTAACCTTAGTATCAGTTTCTTTTTTTTTAAATTTTATTTTTATTCTTTGCCCAAGGGGTACAGGTCTGTGAATCATCAGGCTTACATCTTTCACAGCATTCACCAAAGCACAAACCCTCCCCAATGTCCATAACCCATCCACCCTATCCCTACCCTCCCACCCCCCAGTAACCCTCAGTTTGTTTTGTGAGATTAGGAGTCTCTTATGNTTGCCCAAGGGGTACAGGTCTGTGAATCATCAGGCTTACATCTTTCACAGCATTCACCAAAGCACAAACCCTCCCCAATGTCCATAACCCATCCACCCTATCCCTACCCTCCCACCCCCCTGTAACCCTCAGTTTGTTTTGTGAGATTAGGAGTCTCTACAAGCTAGGTTATTACAATGCAACAAGCACAATCTAAATTTCAGTGGCCTAAATTAACAAAAGTAAGTTATAAAATCTTATGTGGTCCCAGCCATCTCTTTAAGATAGTTGTCCTCCCTGTGATGGCTTAGTCATACAGGATGCTTCAATTTTGTGGCACCATCTTCACATTACTACCCTTTAGGGTTTAAATCAGCAGGGGAAGAATGATTAGAATTATATGACTGATTGCAAATGCTTCTGCCTGCAAACAACTCATGGCATTTATTTCATCATTCATTGGCTTCATCTAACTTTAAGAATGCAAAAAGATTCAAATTTACCATGCATCCAGAAAAAAGTAGGATTAGGAGTGCGGTAAGCCCTAGTATTCTTTACCATGACTTATTTCCTGTTACTTTCCTGCACCTATGCATACATTTCAATAAAGGCACTATTTGCAGTAAACCTGTTTATTTTGCAAAATTGTTGTGTACATCGTAAAGTGCCCCACTTATGAGGGAAACAAAATTGCCCTCACTTATTCCTAATGTTTTTTAAATCAAAGAGAGAGAGAGAGCACAAGTAGGGAGAGTGCCAGGCAGAGGGAGAAGTGGGCAGCAGACAGAGGGAAAATCAGGCAGCAGGCAGAAGGAGAAGCAGGCTCCCCATTGAGCAAGAAGCACGATGTGGGACTAGATCCCAGGACCTCAGGATCATGAACTGAGCTGAAGGCAGCCACTTAACTGATTGAGCCACCCGGGTGTCCCTGCCCTCACTTATTTCTAAACATCATAGCAGTATTGCCACATTTGAGAACCATTAAACCGGACCATTCTTAATCACTCAAGTACATTTTGTGGTTTTCTTTCTGTATGATTTTGCTCATATTTAAAAATCCCTGCCTCTTTATGTCCACTTATAAGAATCCTATCACTCTTTCATATTCTATCTTAAATCTTATTTTTTACAAAGTTTTATTTAGTATTATCAGATAGAAATTCTCTCTCAGAATTCAAATCTTACAACACTTAATACATCATACTTAGTATTAGTCTTATTTTAAGCAATTTTGTAGTGTGGAAGGAGTAAGAATTTGGATGCCAGACAGGCCTGGATCTGAATCTTGGCTCTGCTATTTATTATCTACGTGACTACATGTGTTATATAACCTCTCTGATTTTTTTTCTTATTTATAAGAAAGGGAGAAGATTATTAGTCTGTTTAGATTGCTATGACAGACTGGGTAGCTTATAAACAATAGAACTTTATATTTTACAGTTTTGGAAGCTGGGAGTCCAAGATCAGTTCACTTGCAAAGTCAGTGTCTAGTGAGGGCCCACTTTCTGGTTTATAGATGATACGTTCTTGCTGTGTCCTCACATGGTGGAAGGGGCTATGGAACTTTCTGGAGTCTCTTTTATAAAGTACTAATCCCATTCACGAGGGTTATACCCTCAAGATCTAAGCATCTTCTAAAGGCTCCATATACTAATACCATCACTTTTGAATGTTAGGATATCAAAATATGAATTTTGAGGAAACACAAACATTCAGACCATAGCAATTATATACGTCAAATACCTGTTGTGAGGATTAAATACTATATGACATATGGAGACCCAGAAAACTGCTTGGTGCAGAGTAAACACTCAGTAAATCTACTTTATTTTCACCCTTTAAAGTTTTACACCAGAGATTGTGACCCCATGAGAGAAGTTTATGGACTAGACAGTCAAAGACATTTTTTCCCTCAATAATATCCAGCCATTCATTTCTTTTAAACATGGACTTCATCCATTTGAAACTATGGTTTCACATTTCAGTGCTCTGAGGTTATTTTCAAAATTTTACAACAATATTTTGGCCCTACATTAGGCTAGTAAATCATCATTTATGGGAGTGGGACTCAGTATTTTTTTAAAAACTTCCAAAGTACTTCTATTGCATAACCAGTGCTAAGTACCACTCTATAGCATCAAAACAGCATTTCATACATTTCAAACATTCAATAAGTATCTGTTGAATGGAACTGTTTTTAACCATACAGAAAGCCAATGATAGCACTGTATTTTAAAACTGTTAGCCTAAAATCATAGTAGCCAACATATTCAAGACTGTGGTCACCTTCTTTAAGTTTTGATGACTTTATAACTCAAAATTAAGTCCATACTCAAAAGATTATGATTTGTTACCATGAAGAATATTGAAAATAATGTAGCTCAATCATAGAAGGCATTTTTAAAAAGGAAGGGATGTCCAAAACCTTTTCCAAAAGTCGCAGCATTATTAGGCTCCTGTAAATGGCTTCCTGAATAAACTAATTTGAGTGCATGGACCAGTTTTTATTTATACAGTTATAAGTAACATTTTGAATAATGAAGGCTCTTCCATGCTAATCATTTATTTTATTCTTTTAAAATCTGAAAATTTTATGGTATCTTCTTCATGGAACATGCCAATATTAGTGCAGATTTTTTCTGAAGTTATTTTCTTCTTCCAAGGCTTTTCCAAAGTATATACTTGCTGTAAATCTGGGGAAAGTGAGTTTAAAGAAATATGGACTATAGAACAGAAATTGGGGTAATGAATATGAAATCATTTAATTTTTACACTTGCATCAAAATTCTGACAGACACACTATTCAATGATCTCGTCTTACATACAGTTAGGTTATTGCATTAGAATTTTCATGAATTATTGTCAATCAATTAAAAGAATTATGTGTTAAGGGAACCACTATTCTAGTTATCTGTTGCTTTTTAGAACTTCAAATAAATTCAAAGACACAATTAACAATTTAATATGTGACAATATTAGAGATGTAAGTGTTTCAATGCAATTAGTATGGTACTTAAGCGGAACATTTGTCTTCATGCTGTAGTGAATTCAAAGTAATGTACATATTTTATTATATGAAACTCGACCTGATACCAAACACATCAAGAATGATTTCTATATTTATTTATATGTATATTATTTACTTTAGAAGAAACTTGCTTTGGATCTTGAATTTGCAAGTTAAATTAATGTCAAGAGTAGATTTTATATTTCATCAGAACCACATGAAAATAACACAAAACTGAAATGTTAGCTGGAGAAACAAGTAAGCATAGGAATGAAGTAGATGATAAATTGGTATTCATGATTCAGGCTATAGCAAATGTATTTTTTTCATGCAGTAGTTTATTTCATATTTCATCAGTTTTTCATTCTCTGAAATGGAAAACTATTGGAAAAATAGGCTGACAAATAATTTAAGACATCAGTAATATAAAGAATCTATGTAGGATAAGTGATTCAAAATAGCCTAAGGATTTTAATCTTTTCTCATATTTCTATGAGTCTCCATTATTTTCTCACATTCACAATGAATCTTAAGAAGAAGATTAAGAAGTGACATTCTCCCCTCAATTGTGTCTAGCAACTTATTATGATGCACTAATTATTACTGAGGGGCTGGGAATTATGGCAATACCCAATGTCAGATTAAAATTCTTCTAGCACTTTGACCTTAACTTCAGTTATTACCACTAGGTAATAATCCTTTTTCTTGGTAATGTAGCTAGAGATTAAAGATACATATCTAATAGTGTGTCTGTCCAGCCACCTGAACTGGAGTTCTTTGGTGCTATCCTGAAGGTTTAAAGTTGTCCTCAACTTTACAGGATTTGGCAGAAACTAGCTGATTACCAAAACCACTCAATTGTCTTCTGGATACACAGTTAGGCTGTGTCTCAGCTTCCTTTCTAATTAAATGTGTCTATGTGGTTGGAATTTTAATTAATGGAATAAGAGTAGAAGTTGCACCATTTTCTGATTTGTGTAAGGTTTATAAGTAGTGAGTATACTTTCTCCACAATTTTCTCTTCTTTCAACTAAATGTGTATGACAATAAGGCTCTGGGGGATGGTGTATTCAAATGATAGGGTAAGTTTATAAATTACTACTTGGGGGTACCTGGGTAGCTCAGTCAGTTAAACGTCTGACTCTCATTTTCAGCTCAGGTCATGATCTCAGGGCTGTGAGATTGAGCTGCATGTTGGGCTCTATATTTCACATGAAGCTTGCTTAAGATTATCTCTCTCCCACTCCCTCTGCTCCTCCCCCTGCATATGCACTCTCTCTTTTCTCTCAAATAAATAAATATAAACTTTTTTTTAATCACTACCTGGAGGAGAATATTCTGCCCATAAGAAACACCTAGTTTGAACCATTACATTAACAAAAAATAAATCTATATTGAGTTTGAGCTATTACAGTATTTACTCTATTTGTTATAGTAGCTTAGCTTACTAGACAAAATATATGGGCCCAGACACTCTTTTTTGTCTGGGTGACAAAGAGAGGTGACAATCTCTTACTAGATATTATCATATTAACTAGTTTCAGAAGACATATAGGTATATATAAAAATGCCAATTTTTAAATTTTCAATAGACGATACCTCATTCTACTGGTTAAAAAAAATGTATATGACACAAAAGTGCTTGGTAAACAGAATTAGGTAGTCATGGGACTACTTAACAAGAAACCCAAATATGGCAACCACAGAAAGGTATGAAACCTAGATCACAGGGTAGACTAATTATTTATTATTGATCTACAATAAAGGGGACATGTCTTGTGAGAGAAATCTCATGTCCGGGGAACCTGGGTGGCTCAGTGGGTTAAGTCTCTGCCTTCAGCTCAGATCATGATCCCAGGGTCCTGGGATCGAGCCCCGCATCAGGCTCTCTGCTTGGCGGACAGCCTGCTTCCCCCTCTCTCTCTGCCTACTTGTAATCTCTCTCTCTGTCAAATAAATAAATAAAAATCTTAAAAAAAAGAAATCTCATGTCCACCAGATGCAGTGTCTCCCCCATTGCATCATACTAAATAAAAATGTTACTAGTACAGTATATCTTAAAAGCTGTCATCACAAGAAAAAAAAAGTATTTATTTATTTATATTTTTGAAATAATATGAGGTGACAGAAGTTAACTAAACTTATCGTGGTAATCATCTTACAATATATGTAAATCAAGTCATTATGTTGTGCATCTTAAACATATAGTGCTCTATGTCAATTATATCTCAATAAAACTGAAAAAAATTAAAAAACAAGGTGAAATTTACTCTTTTTTCCCTCTTTTGTGTAAAATTTTGGCAAACCACTTTCTGCTATAATAATAAATTCTTTCTTCAGAGATAAAAAGCACTGATTAAATTACAGCTTTAGTTATATTTTAGTCCTCAGGAAACAAGCCAGTCGCCTTGATTATAGGAGACACACTATCTCCTAATAACCACAACTACACACTTTCCTATAAGGTGAATGGTGACAATCTTCTGCCAATGGCCAATTTTAATCATTGCATGTTTTACTATTATTGTCTCTAAGAAACTAATCTTATCTCCAAGTTCACGAAGCATTTCTGAACTCCTTATCTAGCTCAGGAACTTCAAAAGAAAATACTTTGATCTTGAGGAGGTGGCAAGATGATATAGGAGTAGGGGACCCCATTTCAACTGGGCCCCTGAATTTAGATGTATAGCTATCAAACCATTTTTAACACCCATGAAAGGAACCCAAGATGTAAGAATATATATCTGGATCTCTACAAACAGAAAAGTGACAGCTTTTTGTAAGGTAGGACATGCAGTGGCTTGAATCTGTGAGATATTGGAAGATAAACAGAAGGGGGAGGGGAGCCTCCATAAGCTGGCTCCTGGAAAGTGATGTAACACCATAGCACAAAATATGAACCCTTAGAAATCTGCTCTACTAAGAGACATCACTCTTTGAAGGGGACTTTGGAACTAAAAAGGCAGAATTCTAGGTAGGGGATTGTGGTCTCAGGTTACAAGGGACCACAGAGCAAAAGGGGATTCCTGAAATGGTAGAGACACAGAGCAGTGCATCCAGGAAACAGGCTATGATCACAGAGCCCAGGAAGGGACTTTCAGCTCAGTTCGCCATAAGCCAAGAGTTGGGAAGATAGATAGCCACTCTTTCCTTGACCAGCCTGAAAGAATCTGGAACATGAGCCTGCAACCAGGCAAAAAGGTGCAGAGCAGTAGTGGCCGGGAAAGAGCTTTAGAGCATAACCCACACCTGATTCCACAGCTTCATATGCATGCTTGAGCCAGCAGTCACTTGTGGTTTTAGAATCACAAAGGGCAGGGGCACTCCCTGGCCTTTATTGTGGGTGCACACCATGGGAGGTGGCGGTTTTCAGCTGAACAAGCAGAAGTGGAGAATATTTCTCCTGGAAGTTCTATCAAAGAAGAAAGACAGATTTTTCTGCTCTGGGCCAGAGGTTTGGTTGTGGCCATTTTTGCTCTGATCCTCTGAAGAAGTGCAAAAGGATGCCAGGGAACAAAAGACATACAGAAGACTGGTTTCCACTGAGTCCATCCCCCTGACAGGGGGTGGGGTAATTCCACACAGGCAGGGTTACCTGAGAAAGAGTAGTGCAGTACCCTCCCCCGGAAGACAGGCTGGAAGAACAGGTGGATGAAAATCCTATGGATCCTATAAGACTGTAAAATCCCAATGCCAGGGAAATATTGTATATTGAGCTCCAGGTGTGACCTCACTACTTGTTTATTTTTCAGATATAATTCTCTTTTTCTTTTTTCCCTTTTCTCATGCTTTTTCTCTTTGGTATTTTGCTTTTTACTTTCTCCTCATTTCAACTAGAAATCTATTATATTGACTTGTTTTTCATAGTCAATTTTTAGCTTGTGTTTTTACACAATTTTTTATAGATAAATGTTTTATTTTAGCTCTTTATTCACTCTACTCAGTTTTACCTTTTTGTATATACAAGTTTTACTTCCTTGTAATTTTGTCATATAGTTCACATTGTGTCCTTTAACACACAGACCAAAATACAATCCGGAACAACTGAAACATGCTGCTTTGTCCACACTGAGAGATTATAGCCTCTTTCCTCTTACCCCACTTAAAAAAAAATCAATTTTTAAATTTTATTCTTACGTTTCATTTTGGCTTTGTTTTTTCTGTGGTGGTGTCTGACCACTCCAGATTTTGCTAGGGTGCATCTAACTTGGATGGTCATTGATATCTTGGACTCTGTTCATTCACTCAACCATTTCTCTACAGAATGACTAGGAGGAGGAACTCTCAACAAAGAAAAGAACTAGAACAATGCCCTCTGCCACAGAATCAATGAATATGGATATAAACAAGATGTTAGAGATAGTCTTCAGGATAGCAATCATGAAGTCAATAGCTAGGCTTGAAAAAAGCAAAACAGGTCTCAACTGATACCAAAATATTGAGATTATCCCCTGCATATTTTCAGACCATCGTGCTATGAAAATGGAACTCAACAACGTGAAGAAGTTTGGCAGGAAGTCAAACACTTGGGGGTTAAAAAGAATCCGCTAAACAATGATTGGGTCAATGAGGAAATTAAAGAAGAACTTACACTATTCATTGAAATTAATGAGAATGAAATCACATCAGTCCAAAACCTATGGAATAGTGCAAAGTCAGTCCTAAGAGGGAAATACACAGTGATCCAAGCCTCTCTCAAAAGATCTTTTAAAAATCCCAGATGTATAAGCTAAACTTACACCTAGAGGTCCTGGAGAAAGGACAGTAAACAAAGGCATAAACTAAGCAGAAGAGAAATAATAAAGATTAGAGTAGAAATCAATGACACACAAACCAGAAAAACAGTAGAACAGTTTAAAACAAACAAACAAACAAACAAACAAGCAAGCAAACAAACTAGAAGTCGTTTCTTTGAGAGAATTAATAAAATTGATAAAGGTCTGGCCAGATTTATCCAAAAGAAAAGGGAAAGCACTCAAATTAATAAAATCATGAATGAAAAGGGAGAGATCACAACTAATATTAAGGAAATAGAAATAATTATTAGAAATTATTATCAGCAACTATATGCCAAAAAATTAAGCAATCTAGAAGAAGTGGACATGTGTCTGGAAACTTCTTAACTACTAAGACTGAAACAAGAAGAAATAGATAATCTGAACAAGCCAATAACCAGCAAGGAAACTGAAGCACTAATCAAAAAAACTCTCAAAAACAAGAGTCCAGGGCCAGATGACTTCCTAGGATAATTCTACTAAACATTTAAAGAAAAAATAGTACCTATTCTACTGAAGTAGTTTCAAACAATAGAAAACCTCCAAACTCATTCTATGAAGCTGGTATTAACCCTGATTCCAAAACCAAAGACCCCATCATAAAGGGGAATTAGAGAATAGTATTCCTGATGAACATTGATGCCAAAATACTCAACAAATTCCTAGTCAATAGGATCCAACAGTACATTAAAAGGATTATTCAACAGAACAGGTGGGATTTATTCCTGGGCTGAAAGGGTGGTTCAACATTCAGAAATCAATCAACATGATAAAGCACATTAATAAAAGAAAAGACAAGAACCATATGATCCTCTCAACTGGTGCAGAAAATGCATTTGGCAAAATAGAGCATTCTTTCCTGAGAAAAACCCTTCAAGATATAGGGATAGAGGGACCACACCTTAATATCATAAAAGACATCTATGAAAAGCCCACAGCAAATATCACTTTCAATGGGAAAAAACTGAGACCTTTTCCCTTAAAATCAAGAACACGACAAGGATCCCCACTCTCACCATTCATGTCCAACATAGTACTAGAAGTCCTAGCCTCAGCAATCAGACAACAAAAAGAAATAAAATGCATTCAAATTGGCAAAGAAGAAGTCAAACTCTCTTCACAGATGACATGATATTTTATGGGTAAAACACAAAATTGTTAGAACTCATATAGCAATTCAGCAACATGGCAGTATATAAAATCAATGCACAGAAATAAGTTGTATTTCTATAACAGTATAACTGAAGAAAGAGAAATTAAAGAAGTTATTCCATTTACAGTAGCACCAAATACCACAAGATACCTAGAAATAAACCTAATCAAAGAAGTAAATATCCATACTCTAGAAAATACAGAACACTTATGAAAGAAATGGATGGAAGACACAAAGAAGTGGAAAAACAGTCCATGTTCATGGGCTGGAAGAATAAACGTTAAAATATCTATTCTGCCCAGAGCAATCTACACATTCAATGCAATACCTATTAAAATACCATTGATAATTTTCACAGAGGTGGAACAAAGACTCCTAAAATTTGTTTGAAACTAGAAAAGACCCCAAATCACCAAAGTAATGTTGAAAAAGAAAACCAACACTGGGAGCATCCCAATGCCTGACTTCAAACTCTATTAAAAAGCTGTGATCACTAAGACAGCATGGTATTGGCACAAAAACAGACATATAGATAAATAGAACAGAATAGGGAGCCCAGAAATAGACCCTCAACTCTATAGTCAGTGAATCTCCAACAAAGCAGGAAAGAATATCCAATGGAAAAAAGTGTCTTCAATAAATGGTGCTCAGAAAATTAGACACATACAGAAGAATGAAACTGGACCATTCTCTTACACCATACATAAAGATAAACTCAGAATGGATGAAAGACGTCAATCTGAGACAAGAATCCATCAAAATCCTAGAGGATAACATAGGTAGTAACCTCTTTGACATCAGTCACAGCAACTTCTTTCAAGACATGTCTCCAAAGGCAAGGAAAACAAAAGCAAAAATGAACTTTTGGGACTTCATCAAGATAAAAATCTTCTGCACAGCAAAGGAAACACTCAACAAAACCAAAAGGCAACCTACAGAATGGGAGAAGATATTTGAAAATGACACTATAGATAAAAGGCTGATATCCAAGCTCTACAACTAACATATCAAACTCAGCACCCAAAAAGAAATAATCCAGTCAAGAAATGAGCAGAAGACATGAACAGACACTTCTCCAAAGAAGACACACAAGTGTCTGACAGACACATGAAAAAATGTTCAACATCACTAGCCATTAGGCAACTACAAATCAAAACCACATTGAGACACCACCTTACATCGGTTATGGCAAAAATTAATGGCAAAGGAAACAAAAAAAATTGGCGAAGATGTGGAGAAAGGGGAGCCCTCTTACAGTGTTGGTGCAAATGCAAGCTGGTACAGACACTCTGAAAAACAGGATGGAGTTTCCTCGAGACGTTAAAAGTAGCACTACCCTATGATCCAGCAATTGCCCTGTTAAATTTGTACCCCAAAAGTGCAGATCTAGTGAAAAGAAGGCATACATGCTCCCCAATGTTCATAGCAGCAATGTCCACAAAAGCCAATCTGTGGAAGGAGCTGGTATGTTCTTCAAAAGATGAATGATAAGGAAGATGTGGTTCATATATACCATGGAATATTACTCAGTCTTCAGAATGGATAAATACGCAACGTTTGCATCAACATGGAAGGAACTGTAGGTGATTAAGCTAAGGTATATATTTTTAAATAGCAACTTCTTGTAATACTTTGAGTTTCTGTGCAATTAGTTGTAATATCTCTTCTTTTGTTTATGGTTTTGTTAATTTGAATCCTCTCTCTTTTTTCTTTTCAAAGAACCAAAGATTAGTTTTCTTAAACTTTTCTATTTTTTCTGTTCTCTATTTCATTTATTTCTGCTCTAGTCTTTATTATATCTTTCCTTTGCTAACTTTGAGCTCTGTTTCTTTTTCCTAATTTTTGAGGCATGGTGTTAGGTTGTTTATTTTTTATTTGCTTTGTTGTTATTTCTTAAGTTAGGCATTATTTGCTATGAATTTCCTCTCAGAAATGTTTTTATTTCACACTTCAAAATTTTGATATGTAGTATTTCCATTTTCATTTGTCTCAAGATACATTTTAATTTCCCTCTTATTTTCTTATTTGATCCATTAATTATTCAGAATAGTGCTGTTTAATTTCCATGTATTCAAGAGTTTTTTTCAGTTTTCCTCATGTTGTTTATCTCTAGTTTCATACCATTGTGGTCAGAGATTATATTTTATTTGATTATACTCTTGAAATTTCTATGACTGTTTTTGTGGGCTAACATATGATCTATCCTAGAAAAAGTCCTATGCACACTCAAGAATAACGTGTGTTCTGCTGTTATCAAAATGCTCTGTATATGTCTGGTGGGTCCACTTGGTCTACTATGTCTAAATCTTCTGTTTCCTTATTGGCTATCTAAATGATCTATCCAGTGTTAAGAATGAGATATAAATAACCCCAACTATTATTGCGTTGATGTTTATGTCTTACTTTAGCTCTGTTAAATTTTTATTTATTTAATTTATTTATTTATTTATTTATTTATTTATGTTTAAATTTTATTTTTATTATTATTATTATTTGCCCTAGGGGTACATGTCTGTGAATCATCAGGCTTACGCCATTCACGGCATTCACCAAAACACAAGCCCTCCCCAATGTCCTTAACCCGTCCACCGTATCCCTACACTCCAACGCCCAGGTAACCCTCAGTTTGTTTTTTGAGATTAGGAGTCTCTTATGGTTTGTCTCCTTCCCCATCCCATCTTGTTTCATTATTTTTCCCTCCCTACCCCCCACAAGCCCACACCCTGCCCCTCAAGTTCCTCATATCAGAGAGATCATAAGATAATTGCATTTCTCTGATTGACTTTTTCGCTCAGCATAATACCCTCTAGTTCCATCCACATTGTTGCAAACGGCAAGATTTCATTTCTTCTGATAGCTGCATAGTATTCCATTGTGTATGTATGTATATGTATATATATATATATATANTGCATAGTATTCCATTGTATATATATATACCACATCTTCTTTATCCATTCATCTGTTGATGGACATCTAGGTTCTTTCCATAGTTTGGCTATTGTGGACATTGCTGCTATAAACATTTGGGTGCATGTGCCCCTGAGGATCACTACCTTTGTATCTTTAGGGTAAATACCCAGGAGTGTGATTGCTAGGTCGTAGGGTATCCCTATTTTCAGCTTTTAAAGGAAACTCCACACTGTTTTCCAGAGTGGCTGCACCAGCTTGCATTCCTACCAAGAGTGTAGGGGGGGGGGTCCCCTTTCTCCACATCCTCGCCAACATCTGTCATTTCCTGACTTGTTGATTTTAGCCATTCTGACTGGTATGAGGTGGTATTTCACTGTGGTTTNGTATTTCCCTGATGCCGAGTGATGTTGAGCACTTTCTCATGTGTCTGTTGGCCATTTGGATGTCTTCTTTGGAGAAATGTCTGTTCATGTCTTCTGCCCATTTCTTCACTAGGTTATTTGTTTTATGGGTGTTGAGTTTGAGAATTTCTTTATAGATTTTGGATACAAGACCTTTATCTGATATGTCATTTGCAAATATCTTCTCCCATTCTGTCAGTTGTCTTTTGGTTTTGATGACTGTTTCCTTTGCTGTGCAAAAGCTTTCATTTCAATGAAATCCCAATAGTTCATTTTTGCCCTTGCTTCCCTTGCCTTTGGTGATGTTCCTAGGAAGAAGTTGCTGTGGTTGAGGTCGAAGAGGTTGCTGCCTGTGTTCTCCTCAAGGATTTTGATGGCTTCCTTTCTCACATTGAGGTCTCTCATCCATTTTGAGTCTATTTTTGTGTGAGGTGTAAGGAAATGATCCAGTTTTATTTTTCTGCATGTGGCTGACCAGTTTTCCCAATACCATTTGTTGAAGCGACTGTCTTTTTCCCAGTGGACATTCTTTCCTGCTTTGTAGAAGATTAGTTGACCATAGAGTTGAGGGCCCATTTCTGGGCTCTCAATTCTGTTCCACTGATCTATGTGTCTGTCTTTGTGCCAGTACCATACTGTCTTGATGATGGCAGCTTTGTAATAGAGCTTGAAGTCTATAATTGTGATGCTGCCAACTTTGCTATTTTTTTTCAACATTTCTTTGGCTATTCGGGGTCTTTTCTGGTTCCATATAAATTTTAGGATTATTTGTACCATTTCCTTGAAATATATTGTTGGTATTTTGATGGGGATTGCATTAAATGTGTAGATTGCTCTAGGTAGCATAGACATTTTCACAATATTTATTCTTCAAATCCATGAGCATGGAATGTTTTTCCACTTCTTTGTGTCTTCTGCAGTTTCTTTCATGAGTACTTTATAGTTTTCTGAATACAGATTCTTTGCCTCTTTGGTTAGATTTATTCCTAGTTATCTTATGGTTTTGGGTGTAATTGTAAATAGGATTGACTCTTTAATTTCTCTTTCTTCTGTTTTTTGTTGGTATATAGAAATGCAACTGAATTCTGTGCATTGATTTTATATCCTGTCACTTTACTGAATTCCTGTATGAGTGCTAGCAGGTTTGGAGTGGAGTCTTTTGGGTTTTCCACATAAAGTATCATATCATGTGCAAAGAGTGAGAGTTTGACTTCTTCTTTGTCAATCTGCATCCCTGGACTGAAAATGGCGGCCTCTCAGCCTCCAACCCAGAAGAGCTGAGAGCTTGGGGCCTCGTACCTCAGTGTGCCTCAGAGAAAAGTATTCCATCCCTCCCATGTCCCTGGTCTCCAGCCGCTCTCTGAGCTCACCCAGCCTGTGACCGAGAGTCTCTATCTCTGGCACTTGGCCACGTTTAGAATCTCCAAACCCAGCAGATTCCTGTAGCTGCTCCTGTGCCGCTTCTCCCAGAGGAGGTCTCTCCATGTCTGCTACCCGTGGGGTCCCCACTCACAGAGCAGTGGCCCGACTGTGCTTTGGATCATGGCCCAAGTTAACCCCAAGCTGAGAGACACCTTCTCAGCTCGGCTCTGTTTCTCCCGTCGGCTTCTCTCTGATACTTGGGAGGTTGGTCACGCTCAGACACCCCTGGTCTCTCTGTGTCCCTGTGGGTCCTGAGACCACAGTGTCCCTGCAAGGGCTTCACCCCCTGCTTGGCCTCTGGGGCGACATCCCTTGGTGGAGCTGACTTCTAACAGTTCCGAGTTTGTGCTCCACTGCTCTCTCACTTGTCGGGAGCCGGCCCCTCCCCAGGGTCTATTTTCCCATGGCTTCAGATTCACTTTTCAGTATGGCCTACCTTCCAGAAAGTGGTCGATTTTCTGTTCCTAGAATTGCTGCTCTTCTTCTCTTCAATCTCCTGTAGAATTTGTAGGTGTTCAGAATAGTTTGATAGCTATCTGGGTGAATTCTTGGGACCTGATGATAATCGGTCTCCTACTCCTCTACCGTCTTGCCACTTCTCTAAATTTTTTTTAGTATTTAGGTGCCCAATATTGAGTGCCTAAATATTTATGATTGTTAGAAATTTTTGATACATTGTCCCCTTTATCATTTTATACTAATCGTCTTTTTTCTTTTTATCATGTTTAATGTCTATCTTTTTCCAGGTATAGCTACCTCTGTTTTATTTTTAAGTTACTGTTTGCTTAAAATATATTTTTCCATCTCTTTACTCTCTTTTTGTGTCATTAAAACTAAAATGACCTTTTTATATGCACTGTATCTTTTGATCTTACGTCTTTATCCATTCAGTCATTCTAATTCTTTTAATTAGAAAATTTAATCCATTAACATTTAAGTAATTTATGACAGGTAAGGACTTAATATTATAATTTTTCTCATTTCTTTCTGACTATTTTATAGATCCATTGTTCCTTGCTTTTTATACTACATTTTTTGTTCTTTATGTCTTTTGTTATCCATATTCTTTGAGTTTTTAATCATGTCTTTGTGTAATTGCTATAGATCTTCCTCATGTGATTAACACAAGGATTACATAAACTATGTTAAATTTATACCACTCTATTTTAAACTGGTGAGTTACCTTTGAGCTTAGTATTCTTAAAATTGAAAGTTTTACTTCTTCTCCCCCTTACATTTTACAGTTTGTCACTGACATTAAAGTTCATATTTTTGTTTAATATTATGTATTCAATAACATTATCATAGTTATTTTTACTGTTTGTATTTTTACCATAAAAATTGTGAGAGAATTACACACCACCATAAATATATTAGAGTTGAATTTTGACTATATATTTACCATCACCTTTGAGGTTTACATTACACTTTTATGTTTTTGTGATGTTAATTAGCATCCTTTTATTTCCATTCATAGAACTCACTTTAGCATTTCTTGTGTGACAGGTCTAGTATTAATAGCATCCCTTACTTTTTTATTGTTTTTGTTGTTCAAAAGAGTCTTTAACTCCTTCGTTTACTTTTATTTAAAGATTTTTTTTTTATTTGAGAGAGAGAGAGAGAGAGAGAGAGAGAGAGAGAGAGAGAGAGAGCAGGAGTGGGAGGGATCAAGAGAGTAGGAGAGAGAATCTCAGCAGACTTCACGTTGAGTGCAGGGTCTGATCTCATGACCCTAAGATCATGACCTGAACCGAAACTGAGTCAGATGTTTAACCAACTGTGACACCCAGGTGACCCTATCTTCTTACTCACTAAAGAACAGCTTTGTCAGGTATAGAATTTATAGCTGACAGCTATTATTTCTTTCAATATTTTGAATATATCATCCCATTCTCTCCTGGCCTAAAAAGCTTCTGTTAAAATTTCCATCTATACTCTTTTCTTTAACTATATTTTTTAAAGATTTTATTTATTTATTTGACAGAGAGAGAGAGAGATCACAAGTAGGCAGAGAGGCAGGCAGAGAGAGAGGAGGAAGCAGGCTCTCTGCCGAGCAGAGAGCCTGACCCGGGCCTCGATCCCAGGACCCTGAGATCATGACCTGAGCTGAAGGCAGAGGCTTTTACCCACTGAGCCACCCAGGCGCCCAGAATGAAATATTTTGAATATATGTTTTAAGTCCATCTGGTCCAGTGTTTCATTCAAAGCCATTTTTTCCTTGTTGATTTGCTTAGATGATCTATCCATTTCTGTGAGTGGGGTGTTAAAGTCCCCTTCTATTATTGTAATATTATCAATTAATCTCTTTATTTGATATTAATTGATTTATACATTTGGGTGCTCCCGAGTTGGAGGCATAAATATTTACAATTGTTAGATTTCCTTTTGTTATTGTTGTTGTTGTTGTTTGCTAGACCCCTTTATTATGATATAGTGATCTTCTTCATGTCTTATTACAGTATTTGGCTTAAAATCTAGTTTGTCTGATGTAAGTATGCCTACTCAAGCCTTCTTTCAATGTCCATTAGCATGATAAGTCATTTTCTACTCCCTCACTTTCAAACTGGAGTTATCTTGGGTCTTGGGGTCTAAAATGAATCTATCCTCAGGAGCATATCAATGGGTCCTCCTTTTTTTTTAAATCCATTATGATACCCAATGTCTTTTGATTGGAACATTTAATCAATTTACACTGAGTAATTTTTGATAGATATGAGTTTAGTGCCATTGTATTACCTGTAGAGTTATTCCTATAGATTTTCTCTGTTCTTTCTAGTCACTGTTGCTTTTGGCTTCTCTTTTCTGCTAAAAGGGTCCACTTTAATGTTTCCTGCAGAGCTGTTTTAGAGCTCACAAACTCTTTTAGTTTTTGTTTGTCGTGAAAACACTTTATTTCTTTTAATCTGAATGACAGCTTTGCTGGGTGAAGTATTCTTGGCTGCATATTTTTCCCATTCTGCACATTGAATAAATCACACCATTGTCTTCTGGCTTGCTGTGTTTTTGTGGACAGGTCTGCTGCTGACCTTATATATCTGCCCTTGTAGGTTAAGGATCTGTTGTTCCTAGCAGATTTTAAAATTCTCTCTTTATCTTTGTATTTTGTAAGTTTCACTATGATATGTTGCTGTGTTGACCTGGTGTTGTTGGTGGTGTTGTTTGTTTGTTTGAGGGGAGTTCTCTCTGCCTTTTGGACTTGAATGCCTGTTTCTTTCCTCTGATTGGTGAAGTTCTCAACTATAATTTGTTCAAATAAATCTTCTGCCCCTTTTTCCTAATCTTCTACTGGACTACTTTGATATGGATAATATTACACTTTATTGAGTCACTGAGTTCCCTAAGTCTACCTTTATGATCTAATAGTTTTCTTCTATTCTTCTATAGTTTTCAGCTTCATTATTTTCCATAGTTTTATCTTCTATATCACTTATTCATTCTTCTACTTCTTCCTTCATCATTGTGATTACATCCAGTCAATTTTGCATCTCAGTTATAGCATTTTTTTTCAGCTTAATTTTTAGATTTTTATTTCTGCATTCATGGTTTCTCTGTTGTCTTCTATGCTTCTTTCAAACCTACCTAGTATTCTTATAACTTCTGTTCTAAATTATTATTCAGATATATTGCTTACATCTGTTTTGAGAAAATTCCTGTCTATGATTTCTTCTTGATCTTTCTTCTGGGAAGAATTCTTCCATCTTGTCAGTTTGTCTAGGTTTCTGTCTTTGTGTGTTGTGAAGGCTTGTAATGTTTCCTGCTTCTGGGAGTAATACTCTATTAAGAGGTAATCCTACATTGTGCAGAGCCTAGTACTTCAGGGGTACTAGGGGTATGCTGCATGCACCCTCCTGTTATGTTTTGGCTGTTCTTTCCCACTGGTCAGTCCTGTGCAGAGTTCCTCCTCACTTGCAATGGGGAGCATTTGGACTTTTAACTAGTTGTGCTTTGATTTTTTTGTTAAGATAAGCTTGATTAAAAAAAAAAAGCCTTATCGGAGAAAAGAGAAAAGGAAAAGGAACAAGAAAACAAACAAATGTAGAAACAAAAAAAAAGTATAAGCCTCGTTCCAAAGGAAAAGGAGAAAAAAAAGGAAAAAAAATTGTTTCTAAAAATGAGAAAAGGAAACAAGTAAGCCAACAAGTGAACAAAAAGTTATAAGCCTCATGTCAAATAAAAAACAAAAATAAATTAAAAAATTAAGAAATCATATAAAATAAACATATATAAAATAAAAATACTATGTATTAAAAATTTAATAAATAAAATAATAAACAATAAAAAATGAAAACAAAACAATAGAAAAAACAAACAAACAAACAAAAAAACAAACCTGGTCCAATTTCCACTGGATCTGAAGCTGAAGCTTTGGAACACTCTATGATCAGTAATCTTGATGCATGGACAGGCCCTGTGTTGGTCTTTGCAGAGAGAGGCCTGCTGTCCAGGCTTACAGTCAGACCTGTCCTAAAGAAGATCACCCTTCCAGGCATAGGTGGGTGGGATTTGGTGTAAGCAACTCCAGCCTACACTGCACTGTTTCCCTTTGATGTTTGACAGTGCTGTTGGGGGTGGTGGTGATGGGATCACCTCACCCTCTCTTCCCTAGAGAGTGGAACTTGTGACCACCACTGTTCAGGAGGTCCTCAGAGAAAATTGAAAAATATTCTCTTCTGTGTCCCAGGAATTTGTCAGGTCCCTGCCCTCAATATTTCTATGCCTAGCCATCAATATGCTTCATACAACAGTTCTCCTGTGTTTTATCTCTGGTCAGCTTGGATTCAAAACAATACATCTTAAAGTATCCAGAACCTCATGGACCCACTCCCTTCCCCCGTGTAGGAGAGCCTTGCAGCATTGCAACATGAAACTTTCCGTCCCAGAAAAGCAGTAATATACCTGTGCAAGTACCAGGAGTCTATGTTGAAACAGTAAAAAAGCTGTGACCAGGTTATCCATCCTCCGTGCACACATCTGTACCCTGCTGTTGAATGGTCACTCAATACAGCCTCATGGGTCTTTTGTTCTTGGAAAAACAAAATATCCCCTTTCAAGTGCACTCCAGGAAGTAGAACGTTCTCACCCCATGCAACCCAAGGGATCCCCACACCACCACACATTGTGTTATCCCCATACATGGCTCCCTATCCCACTTTTTCCACTTCTAGTTGACTTAGCTCTGCAAAAAGTGCTCCCATTCCTTTTCAACACTGCAGTTTTGTCCAGTTTTGTCACTCCTTCTAATTCACATCTCTGAACCCTGCATCTATCATGTTCTCTCCATCCAATTGTGCAGATGGTTTTCTTAATCCTCAGATCGATTTCCTAGTTGTTCAAAATGATTTGATGTTGATCTGTGTTCAAGGGATGAGGCAAGCCCAGTGTCCCCCTACTACTCCATCATCTTAATTCACTCTGTACTATACTGTTTTGATTGTTACTGTTTTGTGATATAACTTGAAGTCCAAAAATGTGATGTAATGACTCCAGCTTTGCTTTTCCTTTTCAAAAATTCTTAAGCCATTTGGAGTCTTTAGTAGTTCCTTATAAATTTTAGGATTGTTTGTTCTTGATCTGTGGAAAGTGTTTTGGTATTTTGATAGGGATTTCATTAAATGCGTAGATTGCTTTGGGCAGTATAAACATTTAACAATAATTGTCTTCTGACCTATGAATATGGAATCCTCATTATGTGTACTTATTTTATTTTTTAAATAAAAAATTAATTTAATTTCTTTATGTCATCTTCAATCTCTTTCATCAATGTGTTATAGTTTTCAGAATAGTTTTTCACCTCTTTGGATAGGTTTATTCCTGGGTATTTTACTATTTTGGGGGAAATTGTAAATGGGATTGTTTTTATTAATTTCTCTCTCTGATTCTCCATTATTAGATTGCAACAGATTTCTGTACATTGATTTTGTATCCCACAACTTTACTGAATTCATTTATCAGTTCTAGCAGTTTTTCTTGTTGCTGTTGTTTTGTTTGTTTTTGTTTTTGTTGTTGTTCTTGTTTTGTTTTGTTTTTTTGGTGGTCTTTTGGGTTTTTTTATAGAGTATCATTTCATCAGCAAAGAGAGAAAGTTTTACTTCTTCCTTAGTTATTTGGAAGGCTTTTAATTATTTTTGTTCACTGATTGCTGTGGCTGGGACTTACAGTACTATATGTATTAACGGTGGTAAGAGTCATCCCTGTCTTGATCTTGATCTTAGGGGGAAAGCTCTCAAATTTTCCTATTAAATATGATATTCATTCTGGGTTTTTCATATATGGCTTTTATTATGTTGAGGTATGCTCCCTCTAAAACTACTTTGTAAAGGAATTTCATCATGGGTGGATAAATGTCTCCATTGAAATAATCATATGGTTTTTGTCCTTTCTCTTATTCATGTGATGTATTCTGTTGATTGATTTGTAAATATTCAAAAACCTCTGCAACCCAGGGCTAAATCTGTCTTGATCATGGTGAATTTTTTTCATGTATTGTTGGACTTGGTTTGCTAGTATTTTCTTGAAAGTTTTTGCATCTATGTTCATCAGAAATGTTGGCCTGTAATTCTGTTTTATTGTGGTGTCTTTATTGGGTTTTGGTATCAAGATAATGCTGGCCTATATAATGAATTTTAATTTTTTCCTTCTATTTACATTTGTTTCAAATATTTTGAGAAGAATAGGTATTAACTCTTCTTTAAATGTTTAGTAGAATTCACCTCTGAGGTCATCTGGCCCAGGACTTTGGTTTATTGGGTGTTTTTTGGTCATTGTTTTAATTTCCTTCCTGATCATAGATCTGTTCAAGTTTTGAATTTCTTCCTCTTTCAGTTTTGGTAGTTTCTATGCTTCTAAGAATTTATCCATTGAAAGATCTCAATGTGGATAGGAATCTTTCAAATTCCTAGAGGAGACCATAGTCAGTAACCTCTTCAACATTGGCCACAGAAACTTCTTTCAAGTCACGTCTCCAAAGGCAAGGGAAAAAAAAAAGTGAAAATGAACTTTTCGGACTTCATTAAGATAAAAATCTTCTGTACAGCAAAGGAAAGAGTCAAAACAAAACAAAGAGGCAATCCATGGAATGGGAGAAGATATTTGCAAATGACACTACAGATAAAGGGCTGGTATCCAAGATCTGTAAAGAATTTCTCAAACTCAACACCCAAAAAAACAAATAATCAAGTCAAGAAATGGTCAGAAGAGATAAACAAACACTTCTCTAAAGAAGACATATGAATGGCTAACAGACACATGGAAAAATATTCATCAATGTTAGCCATCAGGGAGATTTAAATCAAAACCACATTGAGATACCTCCTTATACCAGTTAGAATGGCAAATATTAAGAAGACAGGAGACAACAAGTGTTGGAGAGGATGTGGAGAAAGGGGAACACTCTTACACTGTTGGTGGGAATGCAAGCTGGTGTTGCCACTCTGGAAAACAGTTTGGAGGTTTACACCTGTTAGAATGGCAAAAATTAACAAGGCAAGAAACAACAAATGTTTGAGAGGATGTGGAGAAAGGGGAACCGTCTTACACTGTTGGTGGGAATGCAAGTTGGTACAGCCACTTTGGAAAACAGTGTGGGGGTTCCTCAAAAAGTAAAGATGGAGCTGCCTTATGACCCAGCAATTGAACTACTGGTATTTACCCCAAAGATACAGATGTAGTGAAAAGAAGGGCCCCAGTGTTCATAGCAGCAATGTCCACAATACCCAAACTGTGGAAGGAGCCAAGATACCCTTTAGCAGATGAATGGATAAAGAAGATGTGGTCCATATATACAATGGAATATTACTCAGCCATCAGAAAGAATGAAATTCCCACCATTTGCATCGACCTGTGTGGGACTGGAGGGAATTATGCTAAGTGAAATAAGGCAAGCATTGAGTTGGTGTATTCAGTATCTTTCAATTTTTTTTGAGTGAGGCTTGGATGGCTGTGTATTTCCCCCTTAGGTCTAACTTTGCCATATCCTATAGGGTTTGGACCAATGTGTTTTCATTCTCGTTGGTTTCCATTAATTGTTTAAGTTCTTCTTTGATTTCCTGGTTGATCCAAACATTCTTGAGGAGGATGGTCTTATCTTCCAAGTGTTTGAATTCCTCCAAACTTTTTCTTGTGGTTGAGTTCCAGTTTCAAATATTGTGGTCTGAGAAAATGCAGGGCATAATCTCCATCTTTTGGTATCAGTTGAGCCCTGATTTGTGACCCAGTATGTGATCTATTATGGAGAAAGTTCCATGTGGGCTCAAGAAGAATGAGTATTCTGTTGTTTTAGGGTGGAATGTTCTGTATATATCTATGAGGTCCATCTGGTCCAATGTGTCATTCAAAGCTCTTGTTTCTTTGTTGATTTTCTGTTTAGATTACCTGTCTATTTCTGAGAGTGGTGTGTTAAGATCTCTTACAATTAACGTATTCATATCAATATGACTCTATTTTTTTAACAGTTGGCTTATGTAGTTGGCTGCTCCCATGTTGGGGGCTGGATAAAACGACAGGGGCCGTCCATATGCTGTCTACAAGAGACACATTTTAAACCTAAAGATACATCCATACTGAAAGTGAAGGAATGCAGAATCATCTTTCATGCCAATAGGCCTCAAAGGAAAGATGGGGTAGTGATTCTCATATCAGATAAATTAGATTTTAAGCTATCAACTGTAGTCAGAGATACAGAAGGACATTACATCATTCTTAAAGGGTCTATCCAACAAGAAGTAAAGCAGAGAAAAACAATTATCATATGGTTTCACTTATATGTGGAACATAAAGAATAACATGGAGGACATTAGAAAAAGGAAGGGAAAAATGAAGTGGGGGAACAGAGGGGGAGACAAACTATGAGAGATGATAAACTATGGGAATCAAACTAAGGGTTTCACGGGGAAGAGGGTGGGGGATGGGTTAGCCTGGTGATGGGTATTAAGGAGGTCACGTATTGCATAGAGTACTGGGTGTTACATGCAAACAATGACTATGGAACACTACATCAAAAACTAATGATGCACTGTATGGTGACTAATATAACATAATAAAAATAATCTAAAAAACAACAAAAAAGAAAGGTATTTATCCATTTTTTTAGGTTATCTATTTTTTTAAGATTTTATTTATTTATTTGACAGAGAGAGACAGCAAGAGAAGGAACACAAACAGGAGGAGTGGGAGAGGGAGAAACATGCTTCCTGATAAGCAGGGAGCCCGATGTGGGGTTCAATCCCAGGTCCCCGAGATCATAACCTAAGCCAAAGAGAGATGTCTACCGACTGAGTTACCCAGGCACCCTCAGGTTATCTATTTTATTGGCATAGAGTTTTTCATAATATTCTCTTATAATTGTTTTTAACTTTTTTGTTTTGTTGTTGTTTGTATTTCTACTCTCTCTTTTATGATTTAGTGACAGTTAAACCACTCCTGCAAGAAATATTAAATGGGACTCTTTGAGTATAAAAGAGAGAACAAATGTGATGAATACAAGAAAGGAACACTGAAGGGGTGCCTGGGTGGTTAAGTCAGTTAAGTGTCTGACTTGATTTTGGCTAAGGCTCAGGTTGTGATCTCAGGGTCATGAGGTGGAGCCCTACATTGGGCTTTGAGATCAGCAGGGCGTCTGCTTCTCTCCCTCTTGCTTTCCCTCTGCCCCTCTCTCCACTCTTTTTCTCTAAAATAAATAAATAAATATTTTTTTAAAGGAACAGGGAACATCTCCAGAATCTATGACAATACAAGTAATAAAATGGCAACACATGTATGTTTATCAAAAATGGCCCTAATATAAATGAGGATGTAGCAAAGGCAGTCCCAAGAGGGAAGTATATAGGTATACAGGCCTACTTAAGAAGCAAGAAAAAGCTCAAATGAACACTGTACCCTTAAACCTAGAGGAGTTAGAAACAGAAAAACATATGAAACCTAAATCCAATATAAAGAAGTGAATAATAAAGATTAGAACAGAAATAACTGATATATAAATTATAAAGCAATAGAAAAGATCAATGAAACCAAGACCTGGTTCTTCAAAAAAATAATAAAATTGATAAACCCCTAAACAGACTTATCAAAAAGAAAAGAGAAAGGGCCCAAATAAACTTCTTCTTTATCATAGCCTTTGGTTGCTCTGTGTCTTGGTGGGGACATCTTTTTTTTTTTTTTTTTTTAAAGATTTTATTT
>LNAC01001763.1:80084-101435 GCA_002007465.1 Ailurus styani
TTTGGGGGGGGTCTCTGTGGTTACTGAATCTGTATGTCTGTTTCCTTCCCCAGATTTGGGAAGTTTTCAGTTATTGTCTCTTCAAATAAATTTTCTGACCCCTTTTCTCTCTCTCTTCTCCATCTGAGATCCATATAAGGTGAATGGTATTATACTTGATGGAGTCACTGAATTTTCAAAGTATATTCTCATTTTGTATAATAATTTTTTGGTCATTTGTTTAGTTTGATAACCTTACATTACTGTGTCTTCTAGTTCATTAATTTGTTCCTCTGCCCCTTCCACTCTGCTATTTATTCCATCAAGTGCCGGAGTCCAGCTCCAGCAGGTCCAGGGGTCCCCAAAGGAAAGGACGGCATCGCTGAATGCGGAATGAGGAGATGGACTCGAATGATGTTCCAGGAGTCTCCCAAAAACCTCAGGGCTTGGGGGTCCTTTATTTATATCATTGTAACAGAGGATGACCAAAGACACAACCAGGATGCTTATTTACTGATCAAAGGAGCCTTGGTAGATGAGCTTGGTATACTTCCCCAAGGTATAACTGATGAGGCCTGCTTTTTTTTATCTGTATTACGAGTCTCCTGGAGCTTGCATAGTTTTAACAGAGCTCCCATCATGTTCCTTTGTTTTATGACTTCACCTAGTTCTGTCTTAAGTCACAGGCTTGGTATAGATTCATTAGTCATTATTTCTTAAAGTCAAAGGCTATCTATCCTGGGGGAAGGACAGTATGGGCCAGAACTTATCTGGCAATATTTTAGGACTCTTTCCAGGCATGTTTATAGAAGGAGTAAATCATCTATATAGGGAAAAGGTGAATCATACTAAGAGTAAATTTGACTAATGCTTAACAAATCTGACCCATTCTTTTCACTCATAGAGTTCCACGTCATTTGAACTGTAAGCCGCTTTTAGCTGGAAGGGAGTAATTAATGCTTTACCCATTGCGATTCTCCTCACCTTGCAGGAGGGTGGTGCCCCATGCCTTGCAGAGGGGGTTCACCTGCTTGTACCACGCAGATGGCTCACATCAATCAAATGTATTTTTTAATTTAATTGTTTATATTCTTCATCTCTGAATGTTTCTTTTTTATGTTTTCTATCTCTTTCTTAAGGGCCTCACTGATGTCCTCCACTCTTTTCTCAAGTACGGTGAGATCATCACTGGACTTTGTGATCATCACTTCAAGTTCTTTATTATGCTTGCTCCTTAAGTCCAGTGTGTATCTTTGTGATCACTGCTTCAAATTCTCTATTATGCTTGTTTCTTCTATCCATTTTGGTTATGTCTCTTGTTATGGTCTTGTCCTGTTGTTTCATTTGTGACATGTTCCTCTGTTTCCCTATTTTGTCTAAATCTTTGTGTATACTTATGTGTGTTAGGTATGTTAGCTACATATCTTGTTCTTGAAAGTAGTGGGTGGGGTGTGCAGTCTTAACTAAGTGGTGGTGGTCTTTCTCCACTGGTGACAGGAAGCCTCCATGGAGACTGAGGCCAGGCAGGGCTATTATGTAAAACACTTGAAGGTGGGGGGTGCAGTTCTAAGAAGACCTGTGCACCTTATGCAGGTGGTTAGGAGATGAAATGTTGGCAAGTTTGTATGGGTTTTCTGGGGAAGGGGATTTGCAGCACTGGAACTGAGACAGGTCTGACTGGAGGGGACAGCATTTGATGTATGCATGTAAGTAATTTAGATAGTATGTGCTGGTGCTGTGCTGCATTCCGCAGGTGTCTGTGTGCTTATGATGAGGGGTGGGGGAGAGAAATGGCACCTGCCAGCTACCTTGTTCCTGGAGAAGTCTTTCAGTGAACTGTGAGATTAGTAACTAACTCTCCCTTTCATAAGCCCCAGGTGACTTTCAAACTGCTGCCTTCAAGCTGTATTTCTGCAGAACATTTACTTTCCTATTTCTTCAAGGGGTGGAGTGCAGCTTCCTATTGACTTCTGTACTCTTTTAGAGTAACGCCCACTGATTTTTAAAGTTCCCTGCTTTACCTTCCACTGGTTGTAAGCACTCAAGAAATTTGATCCATTCTGATTTAGAAAGTCAACTGATGTGGGGATTTCTCTTCCTCTTACAGGTTCCCCAGTATGCCAACCTATCTGTTGCCCCCCTCCATGTCTGTAGCTCCCTCCATCTGGTGGTCAGACTCATAGGTTTTTTTTTTTTTTTTATTCATTTGACACAGAGAGAGAGATTACAAGTAGGCAGAGAGGCAGGCAGAGAGAGAGGAGGAAGCAGGCTTCCTGCTGAGCAGGGAGCCTGATGCGGGCCTCGATCCCAGGAACCTGACTTCATGACCTGAGCCGAAGGCAGAGGCTTTAACCTACTGAGCCACCCAGGCGCCCCAGACTCATAGGTTATAAGTTCCTACTTCCTTGCTCTTCCTTCTATCTTTCATGAGGCATCTTCTCTACATTTAGTTGTAGAGGTTGTTCAGCCAGTCTTTGAGTCCTTTTCTGGGTTGTTTGCTCTGATGCAAGTGTTAATTAGCTGTATCCATGAGACCATGTAAATTTAGGACCCTCCTAGTCTTCCATCGTCTCTGGAAGTTCTGTCTAATCATGTGATTTCTATCTTCATTAGGGTCTGATAATACATTTGTTGGTGATTAGAAGCTTATATGTGAGGGGAAACCTAAGAAAGTGATAAATTGTACGTACATGCATTTACTCTTTTGTTCTGAAAGATAATCTTTTCTAAAACCCATTTTTTTCATTTACCTGTTATGCCATGGAGTTCAGCACATCGAATGTAAGGGGAGAGGTACTAATGTGCCAACACAGCCCCAGTCTTTTCAGTAGATGATTGACAATAAACACTGGAAAATTCTTAGTATACTCGAAGAGAGGACTGTGATAGCTTTAATTTTGAGACCCAATTTACACAGCCATGATCTTGGCATAGTAAATTGTCTGGGCCATTAGGGAGGAATTAGGGAGTCACATAACTATGTGTATACTCCAGTAAAGGACACACATGACAGAATTATTTCAAGTTAAGCTCACTTTCCAATGCACACATCCCATAGAAGCAGATAATTTACCTTGCAGGACTGAATTACTTAGGAATTGAATTTATCTTTAGTAACAAATACCTGAGAAACAGTGTTCTACACAAGTTGTAGGTATTTATTTTTCTTTTGCAAAAAAGAAACATATGTGTGTGTGTGTGTGTCTTGTTATATATATATATATATATATATATATATATATATATATATAAATATAGTCTAGAAATAAGTAATCTAGGTCTAATTGATCTGTTCCATAATATCATCAGCTCCTTTTTTATTTTGCTTCTTTCTCATTCTTAACATGTATGTAACTTCTAGTTACAAGTTTACATCATGGACATTAGATGTTTGCTGTTGTTCTAGCCAACATTGTCACATTCCGATTAACAGACAAAATGAAGGCAAGAGTATAAATATCTCTTTTCTGAATCAGAAATCCATCTTTTTTAAAGGAACTTTCCTACAATGACTGCTTACATCACATTGACACCCCTGTCTGCAAGAAGCCTGACAACTGTGGCTTTTCTACTGCTTCACCCTCCAAATTAGGATTCTGTTATTTTTTTTTAAAGTTTTTTATTTTTTTTTAAAGATTTTTTTTATTTATTCATTTGACACAGAGAGAGAGATTACAAGTAGGCAGAGAGGCAGGCAGAGAGAGAGGAGAGGAGGAAGCAGGCTCCCTGCTGAGCAGAGAGCCCGATGTGGGCCTCGATCCCAGGACCCTGGGATCATGACCTGAGCCGAAAGCAGCGGCTTTAACCCACTGAGCCACCCAGGCGCCCAGGATTCTGTTATTAATAGAGAAGGTGAGAGTCAATATTTGCAGGCAAATATAAGTCTTTTCCATAAAATTACTGGTGGGTTCTACAGTTATGCAATAGTCTTGGAAAAGGTCACTAGCTTGCCTTTTCTCCTACATCAGATTGTAGAGTTACTTGTTGTTGTTGTTTTAGTTACTTGTTATTAATTAAAACTGGCCTATAATCCTTAAATGTTCTTCATTTTAAAAAATATATTAACATATTTAAATTGCTAAATAAATCCAAGTATCTGAGCACTAACCCACCAACACCAGCTGTAAAGACCTTTTTGTTACAATTGTCAAATATTTGGATTTATCCTGACTTATTGTATAAAAATTGATACTGTTTTGCCAAAGATTTTGTTGTTGTTACTCACGTTAATAGACAAGAAAAGGGAGACACAGAGTGGTTAATTAATTTGAGTAAGGTCTCAGAGCTAAACCTGGAGGCCATGATTGGCTATTCAGAGTCCAATCAATTCTATATGAACTTTCTCTCTTCTGTTTTCTACCATTAATCTAACATAAGATCACTCCCAAGATTTTATCTTGTGCAAAGAGGTAAAAATGACCACATTACTTGAGTACATGTCCTATATTATTTTATAAATTGAAAGTAGTTTGGAAATACATTAAAAAGACATAGGTTTAAGACCCAAATTCACCATTTAAGTGCTATCAATAAGGCCTTGAAGATTTTGGGAAATTAGCTTATCTCCTAAGCTTCAATTTCTATTTTCTAAAATAAGAATAACCTTCTCCTTATTTACATCACAAAATAATGGTGAGGACTCTAATATTTCACAAATTCATTTTTTTTTCTATTTTCACTACACCACCTTAGTTTATACCACCAACTTCTCTCACTTGGACTACTGCAGTAGCATTCTGCTAGTCTTCCATTTCTCACTGTATCTTTCATTCAAGTATAATAATCTCTGCACTAATTCAGGAGTGATATTTTCAAATTGAAAATCTAATATGATACTTTCCTGTGCAAATCCTTTCAATAACTCTACACTGTTTTTATTTTTTTTACATTTCATTTATTTTTATTGTGTTATGTTAGTCACCATACAATACATCATTAATTTTTTTAAAGAATTTATTTATTTATTTGACAGAGAGAGATTACAAGTAGGCAGAGAGGCAGGCAGAGAGAGAGAGGAGGAAGCAGGCTCCCTGCTGAGCAGAGAGCCCAACATGGGGCTCAATCCCAGGACCCTGAGATCATGACCTGAGCTGAAGGCAAAGGCTTTAACCCACTGAGCCACCCAGGCGCCCCATCATTAATTTTTGTTCTCGTGTTCCAAGATTCATTGTTTACGTATAACACCCAGTACTCCACTGCCAGAGTCCAGCTCCAGCAGGTCCAGGGGTCCCTGAAGGATGGATGGTGTCGGCAAAAGGAGTGAGAGAGCCAGATTTTTTTCCCGTTCACCAAGCAGGCACCTCTACTCTGCTGGTCCCGGTATCTTTATTTATAGGCAGTGAATTGGGCGGTAAGTGACACGTGACAGGACAAGGGCATGATTTTTAAGATTAATTACTTTTAGAGATACAAAACACTTTGATTAGTAAAAAGAAATTTTTTTTTGCATTTTTTCCATGCATCAACCCCCTCCCCCAGCCATGACAGAGACAGATTATCTATTTTAAGTAGTATAGCCCATAATGGATTTGCCCCTCATGCCTTTGTATTTAACTATTATATCTGCATCTTTGTTGTAAACACCGGTACATGGGAAAGTGGGAGTGGGTATCACAAGGATATTCACGGAATACAGACTTCGAGGAGGGTACAATAACTTTCCATTGATCATTAAGGGAACATGTAGTAACCAATGCTCTGGTTTTGCTTATCTAAAGATAAGGCTTTTCTTCTTTGGACAAAGCTAACTCCTAGCTCCAGGGCTTCAAGGTGTCTTAAAATTCTTCCTCCTGATCTGCAAGAGCTCAAAGAGGTAACAGTAGGAGGAACTGTTAGGGAGAAAGGATTTAAGGTCCTTGCCTTGGGCTAAGGGTCTGATTCTTCTCATATGGTTTTAGTTGACAACCTCGGTATGGTTAGGAGTGTCTAGAGGCCTAATTATAAGTAACAGGATTAATCCTGAGATAGGGATCAGAAGTAGTGGGAGAAGATATCAGGTTCTCTTTGGTTGGCAGGAGCTGTGCAAACGCTGCCATTTCCATGCTGTGACTATGTCAGCCAGCGAGGCCCATGTGGCTCCCAGCACTCCACTGAATATATGCCCTCCTTAATACCCACTTCCAGGCTCCCCCAAAACCCCCTTCCCCTCTAAAATCCTAAGTTTGTTTCTCAGAGTCCACAGTCTCTCATAGTAATCTGTCTATTGCTGAGAATGGCATGTTAAGATCCCCTAGAATTAATGTATTCTTATCAATATGTCTATTTTGATTAACAGTTGGCTTATGTAGTTGGCTGCTCCCATGTTGGGGGAATAAATATTTGTAATTGTTAGATCTTCTTGTTAAATAGACCCTTTAAGAATTATGTAGTGTCCTTCTGTATCTTTGAATACAGTCTTTAGCTTAAAATCTAATTTGTCTGATATGAGAACTGTTACTCCTGAAATCAATATTGCACTATATGTTAACTAAATAGAATTCAAATAAAAACTTGAAAAAAAAACCATAACTACAATTGACAGACAATGTTACATTGGCTTCAGATGTGCTACATAGTGATTCTATGCATTGTACTATGTTCACATGTGTAGCTTTATGTCACCATATAACACTATTACAATATAATTGACTATATTCCCTACCTTGTACTTTTCATCTTTGTTACTCATTAATTCCATAACAAGAAGCCCATGCCTTCTACTTCCCTTCACCCATTTTGCCCATCCTCCCACCACACTCCCTGTTGGCAACCACCAGTTCTCTGTATTTATGGGTCTATTTCTGTTATTTATTTGTTTGTTAGATTCTACATATAAGTGAACTCATACGGTATCTGTCATTCTTTCTCTGACTTTTTTCACTTAGCACAATACCCTCTAGGTCATGTTGTCATAAATGGCAAGATCCCATTTTTTTATGGCTAAGTGAAAATGAATTATATATATCATATTCTTTATCCATCCATCCATCAATGGACACAGATGCTTCCATATCTTGGCTATTTTAATAATGTTTTAACAAACATAAGTGTGTATATATCTTTCTAGATTAGTTTTTGCATTCCATTTGGATAAATATCCAGAAGTGGAATTACTGAACCATATCATAATTTTATTTTTTAAATTTTGAATAATCTCTATACTGTTTTCCACAGTGGTTGCATCAATTTACATTGTCAGCAACAGTGCATGAAGGTTCTCCTTTCTTCATATCCTTGCCAAAACTTGCTCTGTCTTGTCTTTTGGATACAAGACATTCTTACTTGTGTGAAGTGATATCTCATTGTGGATTTTATGTTCATTTCCCTGATAATTAGTAATGTTGAGCATCTTTTCATGAATTTGTTGGTCATCTGTATGTCTTCTTTGAAAAAAAATCTAGTCAGGTTTTCTGTTCATTTTGAAATCATATTATCATCATTAATTTCATATTATCATTATTATCACTATGTATATTGAGTTGTATAAATTGTTTATATATTTTGGATATTAACCCCTTAGTGCATATATCATTTACAAATATCTTCTCTCATTCAGTAGGTTGCCTTTTCATTTTATTGATGGTTTCCTTTGCTGTGCAAAAGCTTTTATTTTTATTTTTATTTTTATTTAGGTGTAGTCCCAATAGTTTGTCTTGCTTTTGTTTCCCTTGTCCAAGGAGATATATCTACAAAAATATTGCCAAGGCTGATGTCAAAGAGATTACTGCTTATGTTTTATTTAAGGAATGTTACAGTTTCATGGAACTCTTTTACACCTTAAAAATACATATAATCCAGTCCGATTATTATTTTTCTCATCAGTATCATTATTACATGATCTTTATGAGCATTCTTCTGCCTAGAAAGGTTTTAGAAATATACGTCACAAAAGACAAAGGAAACAGAAATGAAAATGAACTTTTGGGACTTCATCAAGATAAAAAGCTTCTGCACAGCAAAGGAAACAATCAGCAAAACAAAGAGGCAATTCAAGGAATGAGAGAAGATATTTGCAAATGACACTGCAGACAAAGGGCTGATATCCAAGATCTATAAAGGACTTCTCAAGCTCAATGCCCAAAAAACAGAGAATCATGTCAAAAAGTGGGCAGAAGACATGAACAGACACTTCTCCAAAGAAAACATACAAATGGCCAACAGACACATTAAAAAATGTTCATCATCACTAGCCATCAGGGAAACTCAAATCAAAACAACAAGTGTTGGAGAGAATGTGGAGAAAGGGGAAACCTCTTTCACTGTTGGTGGGAATGCAAGTTGTTGCAGCCACTTTGGAAAACAGTGTGGAGATTTCTCAAAAAATTTAAAATAGAGCTACCCTATGACCTTGCAATTACACTCCTGGGTATTTACCCCAAAGATACAGATGTAGTGAAAAGAAGGGCCATATGTACCCTAATGTTCATAGCAGCAATGTCCACAATTGCCAAACTGTGGAAAGAGCTGAGATACCCTTCAACAGATGAATGGATAAAGAAGATGTGGTCTATATATACAATGGAATATTACTTAGCCATCAGAGAGGATGAATACCCAACTTTTGTATCCACATGGACAGGTCTGGAGGAGATTATGCTGAGTGAAATAAGTCAAGCAGAAAAAGTCAATTATCATATGCTTTCTCTTACTTGTGGAACATAAGGAATAAAATGGAGGACTCTAGGGGAAGGGAAGGAAAAGTGAATTGGGGTAAATCAGAAGGGGAGATGAACCATGAGAGACTGTAGACTCTGAGAAACAAACTGAGGGTTATGGAGGTGTGGGGGTGGGGTGTCAACCTGGCAGTGGTTATTAAGGAAGGCATGTATTGCATGGAGCCCTGGGTGTGGTGCATAAACAATGAATCTTGGGTCACTGAAAAAAAATTTAAAAAAAGAACCATATTTCCAGGGCGACTGGGTGGCTCAGTAGGTTGAGCCTCTGACTCTTGATTTCAGCTCAGGTCATGATCTCAGGGTTCTGAGACTGATGCCCATGTCTAGCTCCCCTGGGTGTGTAGCCTGCCTGGAATTCTTTTTCTCCCTCTGCCTTCACCCCAAAAACATATTCCCTAGCCATTATTGGTAGGCTTATGCTCAGATATTTATCACAGAAGCTTATCACATATTCATCTTTATTATAATTTTACATCAATTTATTATATAAGTTGTTGCACATTTCACTGTGCACTGCTGACTTCTGAAAACATGATTTAATAGAATTGTGAATATCATAGGTAGTTAGTGTAAATGATGGAGAAACTATAGGTCAATCATATCATAGTAAATATAGTGCATTTCAAAAGCCTAGAAATAGCAGAAATTGGTACTGGAATTTTACTGTTAAATTATAAAACCTAGAAAAGACTAATGCCTGACAGTCTTCTCTCAAGAAGCTTTGTCAACATTTTCTAGGTAACACATCATAACTTACCAATATCACAGAAACTTTAGTAAAAAGTTCTGTTGAAAACACAGACTTTTATATTATTCAATGACCCTTATATAATGATTTATATAATAACTTTCAAAATTCAATTCTAGAGCAAAGTTTTCCTTTCCCAGCAAGCTGGTTCATTTCCTTTTATTAGGTTACCTGTTTTATTCTTCGTTAGCTGAAGCTGCCACAGTTACCAGTTCTAAAATTATAGCTCAACTATGTTAACTATATCAAATGACTATTTGGTATGTTTACATTCCCTCATTTTACATTTTTACAAATTTTTCATTAAAAATATTATCCTCTCATACTCATAAAATGGTTTTTATCCTCTATGAAGCCAAAGAGAGTAAACAACATAAATAAATAAGTCTGTATTAATGATTTTGAAATTAAGATTGGGGATAGGTTGGAGCTGAAGGAAGATTAATCATCTTCCCAGGAGAACTTGAAACAATTTTACTACATTTTAGCTAACATAGCTTAGAGGTATAGACATTTAGAAACATTTCACTACTAGTTCACTACTTCATTTCTTTTTGCAACAATTACCAACATTAAATCACTTTCTACTTTCTGTCACTTTTGTATTAATCTTGGGCTCTGACAGGAAAGATTCCAAAATCCCATGCCTGGTGTGCCTGGGGGGCTCAGTCAGTTAAGTGACTGACAATTTCCACTCTGGTCATGATTTCAGAGTCCTGGGATTGAGCCCTGCATTGGTGTTCACATTCAACAGGGAGTCTGCTTGAGATTTTCTCTCTCCATCTCCTTCTGCCCCTCCCCATTCTTAAATTAATAATTTCTTTTTAAATCCTATGACTAATGGAACTTTCCAATTTAGTTATTAACATTTTATTAGTTTTTTCTAATATATATCTTTTTTTGCCATTATTTCAATTTATTAAGTTTTAAAGTATAGGGAGGGTCTCAATATTTACAAA
Organism: Ailurus styani; assembly: GCA_002007465.1. Lineage (NCBI taxonomy): Eukaryota > Metazoa > Chordata > Mammalia > Carnivora > Ailuridae > Ailurus > Ailurus styani. The sequence continues at coordinate 90,425 of LNAC01001763.1, forward strand.
TATGAACTATTTTTCAGAAATTTTTCTTTCTAGGGGAGACTCTCTTTTGGTCCAAACATCTAAAACTAAATAGGAATTTAGCGTAATATCTTGTACCCTTTAATTCAGTTGACAAATATGTTTTAGAGTCTAGTATGTGTTAATATTGTGCTGGTTGCTGGTGCTACATCAGTAAATAAGAACATATTTACTTTCACGTGTAAATATGTTTTGTTCATCTATAAGAATACCATTTGGGTTACAATTATTACCCCAACATTCCTGACTGAGACTGGTTCACAAACGTGCCAAATCAGTTATTCTGAGAAAGCACTCATGGGTGTTTACACCACCTGAGATCCTGTTGCTAAGACCTACATTTCTTATACAGAGCTCAGACCCAAGTAAAAATTGGGTATAGTGGCACTTGTAGGACTTAAAATAAAGCTAATATTTATTTAACTTTTACTCCTGTATCAGAAAATGCTTTAATAATTTTTCTATGGGTTATTTAATACAGTCCTCTCATCATTCCAAAGAGATAAGTATTTTTGTCACCCACATTTACAGCTAGGAGAACTGAGACTTAGAGCAATGAAATAACCTGTTAAGTTGGTAGAGCCAGGATCTCAGAATTTGTGCTCTTAGCCACTATGCTATTCTGCCTCAATACCCAAGAAAATCACTGAGCTAGTCCACCTTGATATCCAAGTAAAGGGAAGGCCAGATCTCACTGTCTACTCCCACCCAAGAAACTGCTTTCTGAAAGTTTCTTTGCTCTCCCCAAAGTTTAATTATCACAAAGTGTTCTGAAGCATAAGGTCAGATGACAGTCCCGCCCATATCATTTTCCATTCCACTTCATTTAGTTTTACAGATTTGGCTTTTTCACTGTGTATTAACACTGTCCATGCTTCTCAAGAATCAATAGATCACTGGAGGGCGCCTGGGTGGCTCAGTGGGTTGAGGCCTCTGCTTTCGGCTCAGGTCATGATCTCAGCGTCCTGGGATCGAGGCCCGCATCAGGCTCTCTGCTCAGCAGGGAGCCTGCTTCCTCCTCTCCCTGTCTCTCTCCCTGCCTCTCTACCTACTTGTGATCTCTCTCTCTGTGTCAAATAAATAATAAAATAAAATCTTTAAAAAAAAATAGATCACTGGAAATAACAGTTCTACAATGACGAAATCTTTTGTGTTGTTTTATTATCACTGTTTATCTTAGGTCTGACTGCAAATTGTTCCCCTGCTGTCAATTGCTCTTTTGCTTACTGAAATCCCAAACACCTATAGGCCAAAAGGACCACCATACATACAGGATCTACCATCCAAGCAAAAACAAATCCCTACAGTCTTTCAAGAAAAATAGTATACCATGCCTCACCTTTTTCTTGTCAAAGTCTAATTGTGCCATGTAACTATAGCTAAATATTATTTCCATATATGAGGCATTAGTTCCATTTGAAAAATGAGAGTAAGGCAATATTCAGACTTACGTACCTTAGCAATGTATTTGTAAAACAGAACATTAAATCTTCTCTTTATTTTTAAAGACTTTATTATTCATTCATTCATTTATTTGTTTATTTATTTATTTATTTATTTATTTGACAGAGAGAAAGAAAGAGAGAGGGAGAGAACACAAGTAGGAAGAGTGGCAAGGGGAGAGGCATGCTCCCCATGGAGCAGGGAACCCAATGCTGGACTCAATCCCAGAACCTTGGGATCATGACCTAAGCTGAAGGCAGACACTTAACCTACTGAGCCACCCAGATATCCCTAAATTTTCTCTTTAAAGAATCAATCTTTTATAATGACCATAGTTAAAAGTGAAGATAATCTGTTTTATCTTTTAGGAAGAATATATTTTCTTTTAATTTAAAAAAATATGAAATGTCTCAAAATTCATAAGATAATATGGCAGGTATAGCCTCCAGTCATATATAATGGGTCTACCACTTTGTGGTGCTTACATTAAGGTTTCTCTCTGATAATTTTTTTCTCTCTCCGATAATTTTTAAGAGATAAAACAGTAGAAAAACAACTAAATCCCCCTAACTATCACCTATACACCTAATAATGAAGCAGAAGAAAGAGAAATTAATACAATTTAGTTTTGTACCATTATGGTTAGAAAATATACTTGATATTATTTCAATCTTCTTAAATTTGGAGTATTTGTTATGTCTCATTTTATGTGATTTAACCAAGGGTCTATTCTCTGTGTACTTTAGGCAAATGTGTATTCTATTTTCTTCAATGGGATGATCTATATGTATCTTTTTCTTTTCAGATATATATAACTTTTAGAGCCATGTATTCTGAAGTATGCTTCAAGTAAAAAATGTTCTTTTTGATTTTGCATTTGGATAATGAAATTTGTTGAAAAAAAGATTTTAAAAGATCCCATTTATAATTGCACCCCAAGTAATAAGGTATCTAGGAATAAACCTAAACAAAGAGATGAAAGACCTGTACCCTGTACTATGAAAACTATAAAACACTGATGAAAGAAATTGAACATAACACAAAAAATGGAAAAATATTCAATGCTCATAGATTGGAAGAACAAATATTGTTAAAATGTCTATCCTACCCAAAGCAATCTATACATTTAATGCAATCCTTATCAAACTACAAAAAGCATTTTTTCACATAACTAAAACAAACAATACTAAAATTTGTATGGAACCTCAAAGGCCCCAGATAACCAAAGCATCTTTGAAAAAGATAAGCAAGGCTGGAGGAATCACAATTCTATACTTCAAGTTATATTACAAATTGTAGTGATCAAAACAGTATGGTACTGGCACAAAAGTAAACATATAGATCAATTGAAGAGAAAAAAATCCAGAAAAAAACACACAGTTATAAGGCCAATTAATCTTCAGAAAGCAGGAAAGAATATTCAGTGGGAAAAAGACAGTCTCTTCAACAAACGACATTGGGAAAACTTGACAGCAAGATGCAAAAGAAACTGGACCACTTAATTACACCCTACACAAACATAAACACAATATGGATGAGAGACCTAAATGTGAAGCCTGAAACCATAAAATTCCTAAAGGTGAACACAGGCAGTAACCTCTTTGACACCAGGCTTGACAACTTCTTTCTAGATCTGTATGTCTCCTGAGGCAATGGAAACAAAAGCAAAAATAAACTGTTGAGACTACTTCAAAATATAAAGCTTCTGGACAGTGAAAGAAACAATCAACAAAACTAAAACATAACCTATGAAATGGAGAAAGATATTTGCAAATCACATAGCTGTTAAAGGGTCAGTATCCAAAATAAATAAAGAACTTATCAAATTCGACAGCTAAAAAATTAATAATCCAGTTAAGAAATGGGCAGAAGACATGGATACTTTTTTCCAAAGAAGACATATAGATGGATAACAGACTCATGAAAAGATGCTCAACATCACTCATCATCATGGAAATACAAATCAAAACCATGATGAGATACCACCTCACAACTATCAGAATGGCTAAAATTAACAACACAGGAAAAACATATGTTGGCAAGGATGAAGAGGTAAAGGAATCCTCTTGCACTATTGGTGGGAATGCACACTGGTGCAGCTACTCTGGAGAACAGTATAGAGGTTCCTCAAAAAGTTAAAAATAGAACTGCCTTATGACTCAGCATTTGCACTACTAGGTATTTACACAAAGAACACAAAAACACTGATTTGAAGGGGTACATGCACCCCAATGTTCGTAGCAGCATTATCCACAATAGCCAAATTATGGAAAGGACCCAAATGTCCATTGACTGATGAATGGATAAAGAAGAATTACACACACACACACACACACACACACACACACACACACACACGACACAGGAATATTACTCAGTCATCAAAAAGAATGAAATCTTGGGTGCCTGCATGGCTTAGTCAGTTAAGTGTGTTCCTTTGGCTCGGGTCATGATCCCAAGACTCTGGGATCAATTCCCACTTCAGGATCCCTGAGCAGCAGGGAGTCTGCTTCTCTCTCTTCTCCTCTCCCCTGATTGTGATCTCTCTCTCTCTCTCACTCACTTTCTCTCTCTCCAATAGCTAAATAAAAACTTAAAAATAAAAAAAATGAGGATGAAATCTGGCCATTTGCCAGGACATGAGTGTAGCTAAAGTGTGTTATGTTGAGTGAAATAAGTCAGTCAGAGAAAGACAAATACCATATGATTTCACTCATTGTGGAATTTAAGAAACAAAACAGATGAATATAGAAGGGGAGAAAAAAAGAGAGACGGATATAAACCATAAGAGACTCTTAAAAATATTTTTTATTTATTTGAGAGAGAGAGACATAATGAAAGGGGGTAGGGGCAGAGGGAGAAAATCTTCAAGCAGACTCCCTGCTGGGCATGGACCTCCCCCGACCCCCCCCCCCCCCCCCCCCCCCCANGCTGAAACCAAGAGTCAGAGGCTTAACTGACTGGGCCAAACAAGGTCCCTCCCTATGTTCCTATTAAAAACAAAATTTCTATGATACATATAATCTACTTTAGCAAGAACCTTTTAAAGAGACAAAGTAAATAGTTTCTACATTATGGTTTGTTGTGTTGCCATAGAATCAGTTCTTCCTTATTTCTTTTGTTCTTAAAGTTCAGAACCATTTCAGCTAGGTTGTATGCATTATTACAGATTCAAATATAGCTTGGCTATATTTTCTTTCAACAAAATCCCACCTCACATGTTGAATGCTCTTGAAGTATAAGGAGAATTTAGTATCAGATGTAGCAAATTTCTCCATATAGTGACTACATAGTTGTATTCCTTTTGGGTTTAAATTAAAATATTTGGGGGGGGGGCACCTGGGTGCCTCAGTCAGTTAAGTATCTGCCTTCAGCTCAGGTCATGATCCCAGGGTCCTGGGATCAAGCCCCACATCAGTTTCTCTGCTTGGCAGGGAGCCTGCTTCTCTTTCTCCCTCTGCCTGCCACACGCCCTGCTTGTGTGCATGCCCTCTCTCTCTCTGTCAAATAAATAAATAAAATCTTTAAAAAATACTTTTTTCATCTCTTGACATGACTAGAAAAGTAGACTCTTTAAGAGTCTTCAAGATATTTGCAGTTTTGTTTATAAATGTCTATATGTGGAGCCTGAGAAATCAAACTGTTCTGCTTCTAAATTCAATTATTTAAAATATGCTATGAAAGGAAACAGTCAACAAAACCAAAAGACAACTGACAGAATGGGAGAAGATATTTGGAAATGACATATCAGATAAAGGGCTTGTATCCAAAATCTATAAAGAGCTTCTCAAACTCAACACCCATAGAACAAATAACCCAGTCAAGAAATGGGCAGAAGACATGAACAGATATTTCTCCAAAGAAGACATCCAAATGGCCAACAGACACATAAGAAAGTGCTCAACATCACTTGGCATCAGAGAAATACAAATCAAAACCACAGTGAGATACCACCTCACACCAGTCAGAATGGCTAAAATCAACAAGTCAGGAAATGACAGATGTTGGCGAGGATGCGGAGAAAGGGGAACCCTCCTACATTGTTGGTGGAAATGCAATCTGGTACAGCCACTCTGGAAAACAGTATGGAGGTTCCTCAAAAAGTTGAAAATAGAGCTACCCTATGACCCAGCAATCGCACTATTGTGTATTTACCCTAAAGATACAAAGGTAGTGATCCTCAGGGGCATATGCACCCGAATGTTTATAGCAGCAATGTCCACAATAGCCAAACTATGGAAAGAACCTAGATGTCCATCAACAGATGAATGGATAAAGAAGAAGTGGTATATATATACAATGGAATACTATGCAGTTATCAGAAGGAACAAAATCTTGCCATTTGCAACGATGTGGATGGAACTAGAGGGTATTATGCTGAGCGAAATAAGTCAATCAGAGAAAGGCAATTATCATATGATCTCTCCGATATGAGGAACTTGAGGATCAGGGCGGGGGGTCGTGGGGGGTAGGGAGGGAAAAATAATGAAACAAGATGGGATGGGGAATGAGACAAACCATAAGAGACTCCTAATCTCACAAAACAAACTGAGGGTTACTGGGTTATGGACACTGGGGAGGGTTTGTGCTATTGTGAATGCTGTGAAAAGTGTAAGCCTGATGATTCACAGACCTGTACCCCTGGGGCAAATAACAATAAAAAAAGAGAGAAAGAGAGAAAGAGAAAGGAAGAAAGAAAGAAAGAAAGAAAGAAAGAGAAAGAAAGAAAGAAAGAAAGAAAGAAAGAAAGAAAGAAAGAAAGAAAAAGAAAATATGCTATGATAGTCTTACATAATCAAGCTTGATACTGTTGATAAATAGTAAAGATGTCTTTGCTTTTGATTTTAGTATTTTAAAAGCAGGCAATGATTTAGGAATCCATTTCTGAGAATTTGCTTACACTGCAATTACTATGAATTTATGGTAGTCAGGGAATAGATTTCAGACACAATTTACATTCTTACTTGAATTGTTTAAATAGTCTTGGAAGGAAAAATGGAAAGAAAAACATATGAGCAAATTATAACAATGATTATGTGGATTCCCTTTTTATGTGTCTGCATAATATATCTACATGTCTGGGTTTTTTTTTCCCAGAAGTGGACATTCTTCATGCTTTATTCATTTACAGATGAATTCTATGTAGTTCAAAGTTAGCCTTTTGGCATCTATAAGAATTATAGGGCTGATTAAACAGAGGGCCATTTCCTGGTTTATAACTTTTCCCTAAAGATTCAACCCAGTTTCCTTGCTGTAAAAATATAGAAATTAACAAATATATTTAATATAGGAATATATGTTATAATATAATTTAAGAAGTAACATTTTACTAAAATTATACTAATTAAAATCAATTATATCATAATTGAAAAAATAATAATAATTATTTTTCACTACAATATCATTTGTTAATGTAATATAACTTGTTATACATATATTTGTTTGTTTCTGCTTTATACTCATTTATTACAAACCATTTGCCTGACAAGGCAATAGTCTGGTTACAGGACAAACAACTCGATAAAATTACAAATATTGAAGCTTCCCTTGTCCCTTTCACCCTGACTCCTCAGGGAAGTGGTGATAGGTATGCATGATGCTGCAAATGAGTAAACTACCAAAATGATTTTATAGTGTGTCCTTATGCATTAACTAAATTTGTCAAGTTTTAGTAAACTTATTAAGCATTTTGAAAGGGTAGAAACAAAATTTGAGGTTTTATAAACTAAAATTGTGGGATTTATAAAGGAAAATATATTTAGTAATAATCCATTTCTTCTTCCTTTAAGTCTACAATTAGCAAATAATATTTCTCTCATTTATTTGAGTATAGCTGATGCTATGCTTTCATATATACAAGCATATATTTATATTGATTTTATATATCAAAGAAAAACTAATTAATGGCTTCTAGGCCAATACCATACTTGCTGTAGCATAAACACATGAGTAACTCATAAACATTTATTTTGGAAAAAACACAAGATACAATGAGCTCACATTGACTTATATGAGGTAAGTTGGTGATTTTTGAGTATTAAAAAACAGTGATTCCACCATCACAATGCCTCACTCCTAGATGAAATGGAGATAATATAAAAGTAAAATATTTTGCCTGTACCCAAACAAAACCATTCAGATTATTGAGCTATTTTGTTGGTTTTATTTTGATAGTTGACATTATGTAAACATTGTTTCTTAATCTAAAAGCATTCCTTACAAAACATGAACTAGTATACATATATAATCTGTAAAATAAAAATAATCCAAGGGTATTCACTGGATGAGGTGTCATTGGGAAAGGAATCCAGACATCATTTAGAGAGAAATGCCTACCAACATAGACTGGTAACTGCATGCTGTCTGACAGTGAAACAATAGAGCTGGAGATGATTTGGGAAGGAAATCTAAAAATGGCAAATGGCAGAAAAAAGAAATGAAATATCTTTTTTTTAATGAAAAATCAGTGAAAACTAACTTTTAATAAGCCAAAGGGGTAAAAGCAAGGGAAAAACCAAGGCAAAGAGAATCTAATGACCCAACAATGAGGTCTGGAAAGATAGGAAGAAAGGCCACTCTGGGTATCACAATGAGAAATTGGAAAGACAAAGGGACAGGAAAAACTGGGGTGGAAAGAATTTTTATATTTTCATTCATCATGACAGCATGCACAGATTGGAAGCAGGAGAAGAGGTGGGACTATAAAATTAAAATGTCAAATACTGACATAATACTGTTTCATAATATTTACTCTTATAATTATGTGGTTAGACTATTTCTAATATATTGAAGAGTTGTGGGAAAGATGCTATTCTAACAAAATGCCATAAATCTATTGACTGGAGAGTTTATATTTTAAAAAAAGAAATAGAAAAATATTAACTTATGTATTATGGTGGTCCCCAATATCAAGCTATATTCATACCTGTATTTATGAGTGTGGTTGACACTTCATGAACATTCTCATCATATATACATGAAAACTTAATGCCAATTCAAAATCCAGCTTAAAAAATAATTGAAAATTACCCAGAAAATCATTGATTATACAAAAGAAGCTTTTCGGGGTAAATGAAATTCAGTATATCCAGAGGCTAATGGCAAAATTTTATACATATTATTTAAAAGTTGCAGTAATAATAATAACAATAATAATAATACTTCAAATAATAATAGAAAGTGGAAAGCAATCAACATGGGTAATATCTTTTGTGGAACTGATATTTGTTTTTCCTAAGGAAACACTGCAAGTAAATGCTATGAATTCTCTATCTCTATTAATACCTTTGTCCCTTCCCTTCCTCTCGCCTGGTGTATGATGTACTGATGATTTTAGCATATTGATACACTGTGGTTATGATAGAAGATGATATCAGTATTTCAGTATTGTCAACAGCAAAGCTATTTTTGTCTTAAGTATGTTCCTTTGTGAAGAACCTTAAGAGACATAAGCCTACTCCTGAGAGAATACTGTGGCCTCCTTGGTTTACTACTGACTTTCCATAATGGAGGCAGTATTTATGACTTTCATGGTCATATCTTCATTATTTGCTGCAAAAATGAGTCAGGATCCAGTGTATAGGAGTATACAATACAGAAAAATAAATAAAAACCCAGAAGGGAGAGAAAGAACCCCTAAATATTAACCTAAGGCTCAATTTTGCATTGCATGTGATAGAATTCTAAAAGGACCCCATGATTTTTCCACCCTAGAATTACTCCAGTGATTGTATTACATGGCAAAAGGCATTTTTTAGATGGCTTGCTAACCAAATAGGAATGTTATTCTGTAGGTTTAGCTTAATCACATGACCTCTTTAAAAAGCGTAGAGCTTTTGCCAGTTGGATTCAAAAGGAAGTCAAAATGATTCCATGTGTGAGAAAGATTTAACATGTTTTTATGGAATCTGAGTTGAAGGGGACTAGAAGGCAGGGCTTAAGTATGGCTCCTAGAAACTGAGAAAAATCCCTTATCAGCACCTGGGAAGAAAACAGAAACCTCAATTCTATAACTATAAGGATGAGGATTCTGTCAACAAGCAGAAATTCGAAGAAGATACTTTCTCATAGACCCCATATAACAGTCCATCCTGGTCAACAACTGGATTTCTGTCTTGTGAAAGCCTGAGCAAGAGAACCCAGCAAAGCCTGCCTGGATTTCTGGCCTACAGAAATATGAGATAACAAGTTGATGTAATCCTTGTGATAATTTGTTATGCAGCAACAGAAATCAGATACAATGGAAAAGTAAATATTTATACCAGTCTCTGGCCTACATGTGCATTTGTCTAAAAGAGTTGTTTTATTTCTTTAATGAGGTATACCTGAATGTTCTTCCATATATTAAAGTTCCTAACAGAGAGGTTATCTATTTACATTAGTTAGGCTTTACTATCAGAACATAAGCCACTGAAACTTGAAAGAACTCATACACCCTCACAAAAAATAATAAAATAAACATTTGAGATGTTGTTTCCAGAAAAGCTGAAACAGTGTTGTCAATATATTGGTAATCCGTTGACCTAGACATCAGATTTATAGTACTATCAATTGTATCATTTCTTTAGCACACAGAAATAAGAAAAATAGGAACTGAGCAGGAAATAGCACTAACCAGTCTCATGAAACTGCTTTCATAAGTAATTTATGAAGTGATCCTCAGATTTTCATTCCCCCTCCAAAAAAATATGTGTGTTGTAAGAAGATATTAAGATTGCACTTAAAAGCTTGTGCTAATGGAGAAGAGAAAATAAAATAAATGAAATAATTTCAAGTAATTTTTAAAACATAGCAGTTTAGGGCTTTTTAGAATGTGAATAAGTTCTCCCAATGCTAAGAAACATTCAAAGACATCATTCCATTACAGCACAATAGATAATAAATCCTAAAAGGGGAAAGATCACAGAATTTTTAGCTTAGTTCTTACAAATCCTCTTGTATAAACTGTTCAGTGTGTAGAGCTCCAGAGAAGGCAAATTACTTAGCCAAGATAAGTACTAGTATTTCCACGTCAGCCAGTTTCTTCTTAGTATACTTTAATAATTAATATTCATGATTATAAATTAAACTATCAATAAAATGTTCATCTATCATCCAATTTTCTTCACATTATTTTTAACAAAAATAACAAAAAAGACTCCTAAAAGGGCAAGACTCACTCATAAAGAAACCTAATTATTTTTATCAAGTTTTTCTTAATTTTAATTTCTGTACATTTAACATACAGTGTTATATTACTGACAGGTGTACAATATTGCTATTCAAAAATGTGAGTATACTTTACTAAGTACTCATACTAAGAAGTGTACTCTTTTTTTAGTTTTTATTTTAATTCCAGTTAGCTAATTTACAGGGTTATATTGGTTTCAGGTGTACAATACAGTGATTTAACACTTCCCTATATCATCCTTGTTCATCACGACTGCACTCTTTAATCCCCATCACCTATTTAATCCATCCCCTGACTCACTGCCCCTCTGATTACCATCAATTTGTTCTCTATAATTAAGAGTTTGTTGGTTGACTTTTTTTTTTTTTTTTTTTTTTTTTT
>LNAC01001764.1:0-43669 GCA_002007465.1 Ailurus styani
TCACAGACCTGTACCCCTTGGGCAAATAATAAAAATAAAATTTAAAAAAAAAAAGAAATAATAGCCAAAAATTTCCCCAGTCTGTGAAAACCTAAACTTATAAATTCAAGAAATTGAGGAAATTCCAAACTCTCAAAGAAATCTATGCCACACATCCACACATCATAATCAAGCTTCTAATAATCAAAGAAAGAAAACATCTTGAAAGCAGCAAGAAATGCCTTATATAGAAGAACACCAATCTGAATGATGGTGGAGATCTCATTTGAAACTCTGCAGCCAAAAAGAAGTGACAAAACATTTTTCAAATGCTGAAAGAAAAGAACCACTAACTTCCAATTCTATATCCAGCAAAAATGTTCTTTAGCCATGAAGGGGAAATAAAGGCATTCTCAGATGCAGGAAAGCTTAGAGAATTTGTTATCAGCAAATACGAATGGCTATAGGAAGTTCTCCAAACAGAAAAGAAGCATAACAGAAGAGACTTGAATATTTGAAAAGGAAGAAAGATCAGTGGAATGGGTAAAAGTAGGGATAAATAAAATAGGCTATTCTGCTCCTCATGAGTTTTTGGAGCTATCTTTGATGGTTGATGAAAATATAATACTATCCAATGTGATGTTCAATGTATGTACAGGAAATATGTAAAACATTATTTTTAAGACCTATTTTTTAAGTTTTTTATTTTAATTACAGTGTAGTTAACATAGAGTATTATATTAGTTTTAGGTGTGCAATATAGTGAGTCAACAATTCTACATATTATTCAGTGCTCATCACAGTAAGAACACTCCTTAATCCCCATCACATCCATTCCCCACCCCCTACCCTCTGCTAACCATCTGTTTGTTCTCTATGTTAAGAGTCTATTTCTTGGTTTGCCTCTCTTTCCTCCTTTGTTCATTTGTTTTGTTTCTTTTTTAATTTTTTTATTTAAGTTCAATTAGCAAATATATAATACATCATTAGTTTTTGATGTAATATCTAATGATTCATTAGTGGTGCATAACACCCAGTACACAGCACATGTCCTCCTTAATGCCCATCACCCAGTTACCCCATCCCCCCACCCTCCTCTCTTTCCACAACCGTCAGTTCACTTCCCAGAGTCGAGTCTTTCATGGTTTGTCTCCCTCTCTGATTTCTTCCCAATCAGTTTTTCCTCCCTGTCCCTGCGAACCTCTGCACTAGTCCTTATATTCCATATACAAGTGAAATCATATAATAATTGTCTTTCTTTGATTAATTTATTTCACTTATCATAATACCCTACAGTTCCATCCAAGTCGATGTAAATGGTGGATATCCATCCTTTCTGATGGCAGAGTAATATTCCATTGTATATGTGAATCCTATCCTCTTTATCCATTCATCTGTTGAAGGACATCTTAGCTCCTTCCACAGTTTAGCTATGTGGACATTGATGCTATGAACACTGGAGTAGATGTGCCCCTTTTTTCCCCACTACACCTGAATCTTTGTGATAAATACCAGGTAGTGCAATTACTGGGTTGTCAGATAGCTCTATTTTTAAATTCTTTTTTAAATATTTTATTTATTTATTTGAAAGAGAGAGAATGAGAGAAAGCACAAGAGGGGTGTGGTCAGAGGGAGAAGCAGACTCCCTGCTGAGCAGCAAGCCCAATATGGGACTTGATCCTGGGACACCAGGATCGTGATCTAAGCCGAAGGCAGTTGCTTAACCAACTGAGCCACCCAGGTGCCTTCTATTTTTAAATTCTCGAGGAACCTCCATACTGTTTTCCAGAGTGGCTGGACCAGCTTGCATTCCCACCAACTGTGTAAGAGGGTTTCCCTTTCTCCATATCCTCACCAACATTTGTTGTTCCCTGTCTTGTTAATTTTAGCCATTCTTTTTTTTTTTATTCTTTGCCCCAGGGGTACAGGTGAATCATCAGGCTTACATCTTTCACAGCATTCTAACTGGTGTAAGGTGGCAACTCATTGTGATTTTGATTTATATTTCCCTGATGGCAAGTGATGTGGAACATTTTTTCATGTGTCTGTTGGCCATTTTTTGGTCTTCTTTGTAGAAGTGTGTGTTCATGTCTTCTGCCCATTTCTTGATTGGATTGTTTGTTTTTTGGGTGTTGAGTTTGAATTGTTTTGTCTCACAAATTCCACATTTGAGTGAAATCACTTGGGATTTGTCTTTCTTTGACTTATTTCACTTAGCATTATACTCTCTAGATCAATTCATGTTGTAAATGGCAAGATTTCACTATTTTTTATGGCTGAATAATGTTCCTGTTTGTATCATACCTTCCTTATCCATTCATTTATTGATGGATAATTGGGCTACTTCCATAATTTGGCTATTGTAAATAATAAACATAGGAATGAATATATCCTTTTGGATTAGTGTCTTTGTATTTTGGGGATAAATATCCCCTAATGTGATTACTGAATTGTATAGGGTAGTTCTATTTTTAATTTTTTGAGGAACCATTGTTTTCCACAGTGAATTCACCCATTTATATCCCCATCAACAGTGCACTAGGGCTCCTTTTTCTCCATGCCCTTTCTAATACCTGTTGTTTCTTGTGCTTTTGATTTTAGCCACACTGACAGTTTTGAGGTGATATCTCATTATAGTTTTGATTTGCATTTCCTTAATGACCAGTGATGTTGAGCATGTTTTCATGCATCTGTGGTGTCTGTTGGTCAATCAGGAGGTCTTCATTGGAGAAATCTCTGTTCTTGCCTTCTGCCCATTTTTAATTGGGTTATTTGTTTTCTTGGTATTGGGATGTAACCAAGGAGCTGAAAGACCTTTACTCTGTAAACTATAAAACACTGATGAAAGAAATTGAATACAAAATAAACAAGTGGAAAGATATTCCATGCTCATGGATTAGAAGAACAAATACAGTTAAAATACTTATACTATTCAAAGCAATGTATACATTTAACGCAATTACTATCAAAATGCAAACAGCATTTTTTATGGAATTAGAACAAAAAATCTTATAATTTTTAGGGAAACACAAAAGACCCCAAACAGCCATAACAATCTTGAAAAATAAAACTAAAATTGGAAGTATCACAATTCAGATTTCAAGTTATACTACAAAGGAATAGTAATCAAAACAGTATGGTACTGGCACAAAAACAGTCTCATAGATCAACAGCACAGAATAGAAAGTCCAGAAAGAAACCCATGATCATATTGTCAATTAATCTTCAACAAAGGAGGCAAAAATATGCAATGGGAAAAAGACTGTCTCTTCAACAAATTGTTTTGGTAAAACTGGACAGCTACATGCAAAAAAAAAAAAAAAGAAATCAGACTACTTTTTTATACCATACACAAAAATAAATGCAAAATGGATTAAAGACTTAAATGTAAGACCTGACACCATAAAAATCCTAGAAGAGAGCATGGGTAATCAGAAATCATTAAAATGGATAAGAAAGCATGGCCCAACGGTATGGTGTCTATAAAAAATTCACTAGAAATATGAAATAGTAGGTTGGAAGTGAAAGGATGGAAAAACTTATAGCATGTAAGCATTAAAGAAAAGCAGAAGAGGCTACATTAATATCAGATAAAGTAGACTTCAGAGCAAAGAAAATTATTATAGATGAAGAGTGTCATAACATGATACTAAAGGAGTCAATTCACTTAGCAATCCTATATCTGTATGAACCAAACAACAAAACATCAAAATACCTGAAGCAAAAACCAATAGAACTGAAAGGAAAAAACTTTAGGCTCCTGACTGATGAGTGAGGATCAAATCCCAGAAAGAGTAAAGGAGAACTGAGGAGGAGGAAGATGGTGGAGGAGTAGGAGACTGATTATCATCAGGTCCCAGAAATTCACCCAGATATCAATCCATTCTGAACACCTACAAATTCAATAGAAGATCAAAGAGAAGAAGAGCAGCAATTCTAGGAAGAGAAAATCAACCACTCTTCAGAAGGTTGGATGTGTGGAGAAGTGAATCTGAAGCAACAGGAAGATAGACCCCGGGGGGAGGGGCCAGCTCCTGGCAAGTGAGAGAGCAGCAGAGCATAAAATCAGAACTTTTAGAAGTCTGATCCACTGAGAGAAGTCGTCCCACAGGCTAAGTGGGGGGGGGGGTGAAGCCTTCGGGGAGACAATGTGGTATCAAGACCCACAGGGACAAAAAAAGACCAGGGGTATCTGAGAGCAACAGAGCTCCCAGGTATCAGCGAGGAGAAGCCACTGGAGAGAGAGAGCCAAGCTGAGGAAAGGGTCTCTCAGCTCAGTGTTACCTTAAACCATGATCCAAAGGACAGTTGGGCCACAGTTCTTTGAGCAGGGACCCCACAAGTGGCAGATCTGGAGAGACACCCTCCTTCCTCCTCCAGGAGGAGTGGCACGGGAGCATGCTGCAGGAATCTGCTGGGTTTGGAGATTCTAAACAGGGCCATACACCAGAAAGAGAAATGCTTGATCACAGGCTGGGTAGCTCAGAGTGTAGCCTGAGACCAGGGAGATGGGAGGGATTGACTGCTTTTCTCTGAGGACACACTGAAGAGTGGGGTCCCAAGCTCTTCGCTTCTCTGGATCAGAGATTGGGAGACCACCATTTTCATTCCTGTCCTCCAAAGCTGCATGGAAAGCATTCAGGGAACAAAAGCTCCAAGCCAATTACTTAGCCTGGCCCCTGGCAAGGGCGGTGCAATTCTACCTCACGCAAAGACACTTGAGAATCACAGCAACAGGCCCCTCCCCCAGAAGATCAGCAAGAACATCCAGCCAAGACCAAGTTCACTGATCACTGAGAATTGTGGAACTCCAGAGCTAGGGGAAAGCAACTCATACAAATCATGGCTTTTTCCCCATAATACTTTAGTCTTTCAGAGTTAAATTCTTTGAATTTTTTTTCTTACTTTCTTCTTTTAAATTTTTTCCTCTTTCTTATTTTAGCATTTTTTATATTATTTTATCCTATCAGTACCTTTTTTAAAAATCTTGTTTAATTTTCACTGCTTTTTTTAAAGATTTATTTATTTTTTTTAATTATTAGAGAGAGAGAAAGAGAATGAGACAGAGCATGAGAGAGGAGAGGGTCAGAGGAAGAAGTAGACTCCCCGTGGAGCTGGGAGCCCTATGCAGGACTCGATCGTGGGACTCCAGGATCATGACCTGAGTGGAAGGCAGTCGCTCAACCAACTGAGCCACCCAGGTGCCCTAATTTTCATTGTTATACTCAAATTTTATCCCTTCACTGTATTTAACCTTATTTTCAAGGTTCAATTTTCAAGGGTCTGTTCAATTCACCAGTCTAATAGATATAGTTATAGAAGTAGATATAGATATAGAAATAGATATAGAGATAGAGACAGAGACAGAGGCAGAGATAGAGAGAGAAATAGATATAGATATGTAGATATAGGTTTTTTGTTGTGTTTTTTTTCCCCCTCTTTCTTCTCCCCCCAGCTTCAGGTTTCTTCTGATTCGGTTAGTGTATATTTTTCTGGGGTCATTGCTACCCTTTAGTATTTTGTTCTCTCATCCATCTATTCTTATCTAGATAAAATGACAAGGAAGAAAAAATCACCACAAAACAAAACAAAACAAAAGAACAAGAGGTAGTAACAATGGCTAGGGACATAACCAATGCAGACATTAGTAATATGTTATAACTAGAGTTCAGAATCACAATTATCAAGGTGCTAGCTGGGCTCCAAAAAAGCATGGGAGATAATAGAGAATCCCTCTCTAGAGATATAAAAATCCTTTCTGGAGAAATAAAAGAACTAAAATTTAAACAAGTTGAAATTTAAAAGGCTATTCATGAGCTGCAATAAAAAATGGAGGCTCTTACAGCTAGGATAAATAAGGCAGGAGAGAGAATTAGTGATATGGATGACCAAATGACAGAGAATAAAGAAGCTAAGGAAAAGAGAGACAAACAACTACAGGAGCATGAGGGGAGAATTTGAGAGATAAGTGATACAATAAGATGAAACAATATTAGAATAACTGGGATCCCAGAAGAAGAAAAAAGAGAGAGAGGGACAGAGGTATATTGGAGCAAATTATAGTACAGAATTTCCCTAATTTGGCAAAGGGAATAAGCATTAAAATCCAGGAGGCACAGAGAACCCCCCTCAAAATCAATACAAATATGTCCACACGCCATCATCTAATAGTAAAACTTAAAAGTCTTAGAGACAAAGAGAAATTCCTGAAAGCAGCTCAGGACAAGAGGTCTGTAACATAAAATGGTAGTAATATTAGACTGACAGCAGACATATCCACAGAGACCTGGCAGGCCAGAAAGAACTGGCATGATATTTTCAGAGCACTAAACGAGAAGTATATGCAGCCAAGAATATGATATCCAGCTAGGCTGTCATTGAAAATAGAAGGAGAGATAAAAAGCTTCCAGGACAAACAAAAATTCAAGGAATTTGCAAACACCAAGCCAGCCCTACAGGAAATATTGAAAGGGGTCCTCTAAGCAAAGAGAACCTAAAAGAAACATAGACCAGAAAGGAAGAGACACAATATACAGTAACAGTCACCTTACAGGCAATNCAATACAATGGCACTAAATTCATATCTCTCAATAGTTACCCTGAATGTGAATGGTCTAAACACCCCAATTAAAAGATGCAGGATATCAGAATGGATAAAAAAAAACAAGACCCATCGATATGCAGTTAACAAAATCATTTTACACCCAAAGACACTTCCAGATTTAAAATGAGGGGGTGGAAAACAATTTACCATGCCAATGGACATCAAAAGAAAGCTGGAGTGGCAATCCTTATATCAGATAAATTAGATTTTAAGCCAAAGAATATCATAAGAGATGAGGAAAGACACTATATCATACTTAAAGGATCTGTCCAACAAGAAGATCTAACAATTTTTAATATCTATGACCCTAATATGGGAGCAGCCAGCTGTATAAACCAATTAATAACAAAATCAAAGAAACACATTGACAAGAATACAATATTAGTAGGGGACTTGAACCTTACCCTTACAGAAATGGACAGATCATGGAAGCAAAAGGTCAACAAGGAAATAAAGGTTTTAAATGACACCCTGGACCAGTTGGACATCACAGATATATTCAGAACATTCCATCCCAAAACAACAGAATACACATTCTTCTCCAGTGCACATGGAACATTCTCCAGAATAGACCATATTCTGGGTCACAAATCAGGTCTCAACAGGTACCAAAAGATTGGGATCATTCCCTGCATATTTTCAGACCATAATGCTCTGAAACTAGAACTCAACCACAAGAGGAAAGTTGGAAAGAACTCAAATACATGGAGGCTAAAGAACACCCTACTCAAGAATGAATGGGTCAACCAGGAAATTAAAGAAGAATTAAAAAAATTCATGGAAACAAATGAAAATGAAAACACAACTGTTCAAAATCTTTGGGACACAGCAAAAGCAGTCCTAAGAGGAAAGTGTATAGCAATACAAGCATTTCTCAAGAAATAAGAAAGGTCTCAAGTATGCAACCTAACCCTACACCTAAAGGAGGTGGAGAAAAAACAGCAAAGAATGCCTACACCCAACAGGAGAAGAGAAATAATAAAGATCAGAGCAGAAATTCAATGAAATAGAAACCAAAAGAACAGTAGAACAAATCAACCAAACTAGGAGCTGGTTCTTTGAGAGAATTAATAAGCTTGATAAACCCCTGGCCAGACTTATCCAAAAGAAAAGAGAAAGGACTCAAATTAATAAAATCATGAATGAAAGAGGAGTGATCTCAACCAACACCAAAGAAATACAAATATAAGAACATATTATGAACCACTCTATACCAGCAAATTTGACAATCTGGAAGAAATGGATGCGTTCCTAGAGAAATATAAACCACCAAAACAGAATCAGAAAGAAATTGAAAACCTGAATAAACCCAAAACCAATAAGGAGATTGAAGCAGTCATCAAAAATCTCCCAACAAACAAGAGCCCAGGGCCAGATGGCTTCCCAGGGGAACTCTACCAAACATTTAAAGAAGAATTAATACCTATTCTCCTGAAACTGTTCCAAAAAATAGAAATGGAAGGTAAACTTCCAAACTCCTTTTATGAGGCCAGCATTACCTTGATCCCCAAACCATGCAAGACCCCATCAAGAAGGAGAATTACAGACCAATATCCTTGATGAACATGGATGCAAAAAATCCTCAACAAAATACTAGCCAATAGGATCCAGCAGCACATTAAAAGGATTATTCACCACGACCAAGTGGGATTTATTCCTGGGCTGCAAGGTTGGTTTAACATTCGCAAATCAATCAACGTTATACAAGACATTAATAAAAGGACAAACAAGAACCATATGATCCTCTCAATAGATGCTGAAAAACCACCTGACAAAGTACAGCATTCTTTCGTGATCAAAACTCTTCACAGTGTAGGGATAGAGGGAACATACCTCAATATCATCAAAGACATCTAAGAAAAACCCACAGCAAATATCATTCTCAATGGCGATAAACTGAGAGCTTTTCCCCTAAGGTCAGGAACATGGCAGGGCTGTCCACTATCACCACTGCTATTCAACATAGTACTAGAAGTCCTAGCCTCAGCAATCAGACAACGAAAAGAAATAAAAAGCATCCAAATTGTCAAGGAAGAAGTCAAACTCTCACTCTTTGCAGATGATATGATACTTTATGTGGAAAACCCAAAGGACTCCACTCCAAAATTGCTAGAACTCATACAGGAATTCAGTAAAGTGTCAGGATATAAAATCAATGCACAGAAATCAGTTGCATTTCTATATACCAACAACAAAACAGAAGAAAGCGAAATTAAAGAGTCTATCCCATTTACAATTGCACCCAAAACCATAAGATACCTAGGAATAAACCTAACCAAAGAGGCAAAGAATCTGTACTCAGAAAACTATAAAGTACTCATGAAAGAAATTGAGGAAGATACAAAAAATAGAAAAACATCCATGCTCATGGATTGGAAGAACAAATATTGTGACAATGTCTATGCTACCTAGAATAATCTACACATTTAATGCAATCCCCATCAAAATACCAGCAATTTATTTCAGAGAAATGGAACAAATAATCCTAAAATTTATATGGAACCATTAAAGACCCCGAATAGCCAAAGGAATGTTGAAAAAGAAACCAAAGTTGGTGGCCTCACAATTCCAGGCTTCAAGCTCTATTGCAAAGCTGTAATCCTGCAGTCAGTATGGTACTGGCACAAAAACAGAGACATAGATCAATGGAATAGAATAAAGAGCCCAGAAATGGACCCTCAACTCTATGGCCAACTAACCTTCGACAAAGCAGGAATGTTCAATGGACAAAAGAGAGTCTCTTCAACAAATGGTGTTGGGAAAATTGGACAGCCACATGCAAAAAAATGAAACTGGATCATTTCCTTACACTACACACAAAAATAGACTCAAAATGGATAAAAGACCTCAGTGTGAGAAAGGAATCCATCAAAACACTTGAGGAGAACACAGGCAGCAAAATCTTTGACGTCAGCCACAGCAACTCCTTCCTAGGAGCCTTACCAAAGGCAAGGGAAGCAAGGGCAAAAATGAACTACTGGGACTTCATCAAGATTAAAAGCTTTTGCACAGCAAAGGAAACAGTCAACAAAACCAAAAGACAACTGACAGAATGGGAGAAGATATTTGCAAATAATATATCAGATAAAGTGCTTGTATCCAAAATCTATAAAGAACTTCTCAAACTCAACACCCATAGAACAAATAACCCAGTCAAGAAATGGGCAGAAGACGTGAACAGATATTTCTCCAAAGAAGACATCCAAATGGCCAACAGACACATGAGGAATTGCTCAACATCACTCGGCATCAGGGAAGTACAAATCAAAACCACAGTGAGGTACCACCTCACACCTGTCAGAATGGCTAAAATCAACCAGTCAGGAAATGACAGATGTTGGCGAGGATGTGGAGAAAGGGGAACCCTCCTACACTGTTGGTGGGAATGCAAACTGGTGCAGCCGCTCTGGAAAACAGTATGGAGTTTCCTCAAAAAGTTGACAATAGAGCTACCCTACGACCCAGCAATTGCACTACTGGGTATTTACCCTAAAGATACAAAGGTAGTGATCCTCAGGGGCACATTCACCTGAATGTTTATAGCAACAATGTCCATAATAGCCAAACTATGGAAAGAACCTAGATGTCCATCAACAAATGAATGGATAAAGAAGATGTGGTATACGTATAGAATGGAATACTATGCAGCCATCAAAAGAAACTAAATCTTGCTGTTTGCAAGGACATGGATGGAACTAGAGGGTATTACACTAAGAGAAATAAGTCAATCAGAGACAGACAATTATCATATGATTTCTCTGATATGAGGAACTTGGGCAGCATGGGGGGTTGTGAGGGGTAGGGAGGGAAAAATAATGAAACAAGATGGGATCAGGAAGGAGACAAACCATAATAGACTCTTAATCTCACAAAACAAACTGAGGGTTACTGGGGGGTGGGAGGGTAGGGATAAAGTGGTTGGGTTATGGACATTGGGGAGGGTTTGTGCTATGGTGAGTGCTGTGAAAGGTTTAAGCCTGATGACTCATAGACCTGTAATCCTGGGGCAAATGAAAAAAAAGAGAGAGAGAGAGAGAAAGTAAAGGAGAACTACAACAATCTCTCAAAAACTTCTCCTTGACAGGAGTCTTCTGTATTAAATGCAAAATGTACTATAGGTATCTGCCATTTTCCTATATTAGATAACAAAGAATGGTTCCCCAAAATAAGAAGAAGGGTGTATTTTGTCATGATGGAGAAAAATATCCTTTTACAACAGCTATTGGTATTTTGCAAAGAATCACATTGTATTATTGTTTACATGGATGAACAATAAATATTGGTGAGTAACTCAAGAGCACTGTTATTTTAAGGAAAAGAAAAAGGTATAGCCATAGGAGAAACATTATATACACTTCATTTTTAGAGAGGCCTCAAGCATCTGGACACTGCTTTGCTTCAGCCCAGATGTGATCTGGCTGCTATCAGAAGCTAACTGTTGTGAAATTGTATTTCTCCTGGCCCATCACCTTTTGGCTTTTGACAATAGCTTCACTTGATTTATTAGTTGTAGTTTCTACCACTCACATAATCAACAAGAACTTCTACTCTCCTAAGATGTGATAACAGGAACCAGATTTACTCTGCCTATTCAAACAATCAAACAAAAATTCTAAAGGACAAAATATATGAAAACATTTTTAAGACAGTATGCATCAGGCAACAAAGGACAGTGATCTCTGAGAACTGGAAAACAAATGAGGTAAGCCTATGACTGGCCCTGCTTATTGCCTCAACAGTTTCTAGGCCACAGTGTAGGGGGCAAGAAATCCAGGCAGAGGCCAGTGGACTCCCTGAGTTGAGTAGATAGAACTAAAACCCTGGGGAAAGCAAGGCAACTAGAGCTGTCAGGAGAGAATACCAAAGAGGAAACACCACACAAGAAGAACCCCAGAGATCGGCAGAGTCCTACTGGATTACTCATCATTCCATTGCGTGCCTGTGAAGAAATTACCCAAGGCCAAGAGGATGAACTCTTGGAAAGATTAGAGGAAGCAGCATCCAGTGATCATACAGGTCAGAGGATAGTTTTTATTATCACCAGACAGATTGGAAAGCTTCACCATTAGTGGAGTACTGGGTAGAGTGTTTGGAATCATTTTTCCTCAGTAGTGGGGAATTGTACTACTCTGATCCTTTCTAAAATTTTTAAAAGCAAAGATAAAAGGAATTAAACTGTTTCTAAGTAACTTAACTGCATGCCAAAACAAATGTGAGGAATATTTAGAGAGATACAAAATCATCCAACACCCAACGAGGTAAAATTCCTAATGCCAGAACCAATCAAAATAATCAGTCATTCAAGGAAGTAGCAAAGTATAACCTATGGTGGGATTCCTAAGAATACCATCCTCTTCATCTCACCACACCTGCCTCTCCCACATAACCAGTGCAACTGGCATTTATTCTTATTCAAACCAAATAATTAAATTGGAATTTATAAGTTATGATTACAATGTTTGGTTTTGTTTGTTTTTTTTGTGATTTAAGATCTCCTCTTTAGGATAACAAGATGACAAGATCTCAACACTTCCTCAAGGTCAGTAGTTGCTATGAATTCAACCTCTATCTCAGCATTTTAAAAATAAATGCAAACATGCATTTTTCCCTCCAATGGATTGAAGGTCAAAGTCTTATTCTTGTCAAGTCCCAATCAGAAGATCTCAGCTCAGAGAAGTGAAAATTATGATACGCTTGAGAGGTTCTGAGATAGCAGCTTGTTGTATTTGAAGAGCCCGTGTAGGTAAGCACAAATTGAACAAGGGGAACAGTTGAAATTTGCCTGTGATTATGCTTACCTTGCCCAGCTGTTGAGAATGGCCAAGTGGAAAGTCAATGCTGATCCTGCATTCTGGAGATTGATAGTGTCAATAATCAGATTACGTCCTGCACAAATTGGTTTTGCTGAAACCAGTTCTTAAGAATATGCAGAAAGGAAATCCCAGGTTCTACATTGGCCATGACCTGAAAGTCCTCTGCAAACACTTAATTTATGTCTTTGATTGTGATGTGTCAGTTTTTCACTTTCACTCTTTACATGACCTTGACCAAGACATGAAATATCTTTTGGCTTGTGTGAAGAGATGCAAAGATGGAATGAAATCTATTTTCCATTAATCTTTCTCAGAGAGAATAATAAAATAAGATTGTGTGCTCAGAGCTTTCCTTTGCCAGAAAGGTCTTTGACAGATATATAATACATTATTGTTTTTGGAACCAACCCCAGCCTGTGCCTTGTAAACAGAGGTACTCAATCAATACCTTCAGTTGATAGATTGGTTCAGCAAATGCATGTGTCCATGTGAGAAATCTACAATCAGAAATAGCCCCAATAAAATGAACTTAGCAGAATCTCTGTGGAGTGTGCAGATGTAAATGCCTTCTCTCTTCTGAGCCAAGTGAGAGACACTGAAGGAACAAAGAAATTTATGAAGATACAATATATCTAAAACCCAAGTAGCCCCTGCAAAATATCTAAATCCAGTGACATAAAGTGCCCCAAAAAAGTAGTGACATTAACAGATTTATGAAATACAAAATTACACTTATTGGGAAGAATCTAGAATTCCATAACAGATAGCATATACAAGGAATACCTCTGTTAACTAACTCTCCCAAACTCAGGAATTACTACCTATTTTGCATATGGTGGTTTTTTCTAGTAGCCCAGGTTTTTCCAGAAAAAAATATGATACAAAAACTTATTAGACGTAGAGTCTGGGAAATTGTTCCAGCAAAACACACTCTCTGTGTATGGCTATAATGAACCACATAGTTCATTAAGCTCTACCTATTAAGGGAGCAAAAGATTTGATCATTTTAAATTTAAAAGTTTGAGAGAGATTTTAAGAAAATTATTGCCTGAGTTGTATTGTTACCCCACTGGAGTTAGGAAAAAAACTTCCTTTGCCACAGCGTTATCTGCCTACATTTGCACTATTTCAAGACTACTGTACTCCAAATTCCTGTCCTCCAACTGAGCATACCCCCCTCACCCTGTATATCCCTGCTACAATGTTAATGATTATCTTGTGGTATTACTCTGGGACATTTGGGAGGTACATACATTAATACTTCCAATTATCTAAAATGCAAGATCTAGAAGGAATTGCATATTGGGAACAAAATCAGCAGAAAGCATTTTATTTGATTAACTTAGAACCATTCTTTATCACTTAACAAATAGTGGCTTGGAAATACTGAAAAGAAGACTCAGCAGGAGTGAGAGTGGAAAAATCTGCATTACGGCTTTCAGCATCTTATGTGAAAAAGACAGGTCTTCTAAGGGGGAAAGATTGAAAGGATAGAAGCTGACAGACAAATTCATTTTGCATTATAATCTTCACTAAGATTTAAAGGCACTTTAATTTGTGTAAATATAGCATGATTTAGAGAACAAGGAATCAGAAAATCACAGGCTATCTCAAAAAGAGTGGATATTTGGAAAAGATTCTGTATCATAATCTAAGATATATTAGAGGAGATAGCTCCTTAGCTAGAAGAGAAGTGTCATATGACTATAAACACAGGCCTTCCAAACCCACACAAGCATGCTCAGGCTGCCCTCCAAGCCATAGGAGGCAAGGGCTGCAGAAATCCAGATGACTATTTGGAAGGGAAACAGACAATCCTTGCCAAAACTATTGAAAGCCTCTGAGAACAGGGTAAACCCAGAGGCTGACCTTGTAGCTCCAAAGATAAAGAACAGAGTGATGCCATTCAAGTGGGGAGAAAATTCTCAGGCAGCCAGACTTTGATAAATGATTTTTAACTGTGATTCCAAAACAACAGGAATACATGAAATGGGTGCTGGCAGCATCTAGGGACAAGCAACACAGCACTTGCATTAATCAACCCAGCCCATTCCTACAGGAGACATGATTCATGAGATTGTGTGCAGCATCAAGAAAAGCCGCCTAATACTGTGAAAAGGGCACTGTACTTGAAGTCAGGAGCACTAGGAAGTACCTTCAAACAGTACTGAGCCTCTACTAATTTCCAGACACTATGCTAAGTGCTTGACCAGCAGTTTTTATGCAATCCTCCCAGCACCCTTTGTGATAGGCAGCAGTGTGCTAAAGCCAGCTTGCACCAATTTACAAGAGCATTTCTTTGTTCTTTGCATCTCTTCCCATGGTTACATTCAGTGACATCAGACTGGTAGTTGAAACTAAGACATGCTGGGATTATTTATGTAAGAACAATCAGCAAATGCAACAATTCAGTTTTTTTTTTTCCTCCAGAGAGCTGGTCATTATTTACCAGCAGACTACTGGTGAGAAGTACCATTATTACTCCCTCTTTATGAATAAGGACACAAGCACTGAAATATTAGGAAACCACTCCAAAGCCATTCGGCTGGGTAGTGTTGGAGACTAAACTCAATCTCAAGTCTCTTTGGTTCCAAACCCCATGCCTGTAACCTATCTGTGCTCAAAAGATCCCTGGTCCAGTGCCAGGTCTGATGACTTGGAACCCATCTTCAAACTTCTTGGAACTGCAGCCTTCTTCTCAGTAAATTGGATGGCTTAAATGGAAAGACTGGTGGTTTTATCCAATTCCTCTAGTCTATTTGTGTGGCAATCACTTAGATGAATTCACACCCCATCACTTAAAACCTTTCAAGAGAGAGACTCAGTGTTGTTGACCTAATTGATAATTTCTCCAGCACTCTATGCATTTTCTGATGTTCACAATATTTTCTCTTCTCAATCAGTATCCTTCTTGCCACCATCCTGTACATGTACCTTTGCGATACTGTGATTTATAATAAGAAATACGTATTTGGTCTTCTTCCCTATTCCTGGCACAAAGTTTGGAATTTCCTAAATGTTGAGATGATAAATGTCTTTTGTTATGTTAACGGGGTGACTTTGGGGAAGTCCTAGTAACCCAAGGATGGGGGTTGATTTCTAGGAAGTTAACCATGTAATTAGAGAGTTGGCATTTTCAGTCTCACCCTTCACCCCGAGGGAGGGGAGAGAAGCTAGCAATTGAGTTCAGTTACCAATGACCAATAATTTAATTAATTATGCTATGTAATAAAGCCTCCATAATACCCAAAATCACAGGATTTGGAGAGTTTCCAGGTTTATGGAAAGTGCTGGGAGAGTAATGAACTCAGATAAGGCATGGAAGCTCCACATCCTTTCTCCATAATTTGTCCAATGCATGTCCCATCTGGCTGTTTCCAAGTCATATTCTTCTATAATAAACCAGTATTCTAGTGAGCAAAGTGCTTCTCTGAGTTCTGTGAACCACTCTAACAAATTAATCCCTCCTTAGGGAATTTATTGTGGAACAACCAATCTATAGATGGTAGTTCAGAAGCCCAGGTGAGAATCTGGACTTGCAGTTGGAGTCTGAAGAGGGTGGAGTCCTTTAGGACCACCCCTGTAACCTGTGAAGCCTGACATTAACTCCAGGTAGATAGTGTCACAATTGAGTTAATTGTTTCATGGTGTAAAAAAAAAATCATACTTATCAGAATTGGTGTCAGAATCAGAATTTTTCATCTTTCATGGGTTGGCCTATCTTCTCACTCTCTGAGCCAACATGTATTTTGATTAGGACAAAAGACAGATTGAAGGTAATTTGAAACATTTGGATATTTTGAGAGAGAGCTATGACCCAAGTGGAAGTCCTCGTGGGAGCCATATTATAATAAAACACATAAGATGCTATTGTTTGTTTAAGATACTAGTAGAGTGCCTTAGTTCAGAGTGGGTGTTCAGAATATGACTGTGAAACAAATAAATGGTTGAAAGGAAAAAAAAACCTCCTAACATCTGACCATTAAAAGTCATTCTTTAGGGCGCCTGGGTGGCTCAGTGGGTTAAAGCCGCTGCCTTAGGCTCAGGTCATGATCCCAGGGTCCTGGGATCGAGGCCCGCATCGGGCTCTCTGCTCGGCAGGGAGCCTGCTTCCTCCTCTCTCCTCTCTCTCTGCCTGCCTCTCTGCCTACTTGTAATCTCTCTCTCTGTGTCAAATGAATAAATAAAATCTTTAAAAAAAAAAAGTCATTCTTTAGAGGAAAAACTCTAAGGCTAAATATTATTCCCCTGGCTAAGGGGACCACATTTCACATACAAAAACTTTAATCTTATATATAATCTTGTATATAATCCAATATATATATGTATAATATAATCTTGTATATAATCTAAACTATATAGTTTAATCTTTAAACTATATATATTTTTAAATTTTTTATTGTTATGTAAGCCACTATACAATACATCATTAGTTTTTGATGTAGTGTTCCACAATTCATTGTTTGCATATAACACCCAGTGCTCCATGCAATCGGTGCCCTCCTTAATACCCATCACTGGGCTAACCCATCTGCTCACACCCTTCCCCTCTAAAACCCTCAGTCTTTTTCCTATAATCCATATTCTCTCATGTTTCGTCTCCTCCTCTAATTCCCCGCCTTTATTTTTCCCTTCCTTCTTGTAATGTCCTCCATGCTGTTCCTTATGTTCCACAAATAAGTGAAACCATATGATAATTGACTATCTCTGCTTGACTTATTTCACTTAGCATAATCTCCTCCAGTTGCATCCATGTTGATGCAAAAGTTGGGTATGCATCCTTTTTGTATATATGGACGACATCTTCTTTATCCATTCATCTAAAACCATTCTCTTAATGGAATGCTTGATCTTTGAGTTCCTCCTACCACCTTATGATCTTAGGAGTTTTCCTTAGTCAAAGGATTCTCTGCTGAGGACCTAATTGGTGTGACAATAGCCTAACAGATGGCAATATTTCTGAGTCATAAACAAGAAGATAATACATATATAAGTATTTAGAGATACCATCAACCATGTATAATTGTTCATATTTGCTGATGTTCACTCTTTCCTTAAAAGAGTGCACTGTGCACTTCTGCATGACATAAACTATTCCATCCTTCAGTGCTTGGGAGCTCAATCCCATGCCTAAGCAGATGAAAAGAGTCTTTAATTCATGAAAGCTTTACTTCTTTCCTGATTCTTTGTCTTCCTCCTTCCTTCTATTTGGTGAATGGTCTACCTCCCTTGGTCAAATATAATTTTCTTCCTTATTTCTTCTCATTAGAACCCCATGAGTCGCTGTTTTCTCAGAATGTACCTTCATTCACCAGAGTACTCACAAAGTTAATTCGAGTATCTTTACTTTTAAGAGCATAATTAATATTCCTTTCCTCTGATTACACAATTAATGCATGTTCTTCATAAAATGTTTAAAACTGTAGAGAAGTCAATCAAAGAAGAATTTAAGATTATCTATATCTTCAACACAAAAGATTTCCACTGTTAATATTCTATAATATTCTATATTGATTCTACATTTTTTTCTAACTTAACATGTCATTAGGTCAGAGATTTCAACCAATGGTTCTCAACCAGGGTTGATTTTGCTATGCTACTTCCTCATCCTCCACCCTACCTCAAGTGATACTTTGACAACATCTGGAGACATTTTGGGTTGCCACAATTTGGAGAGGGATGCATCTAGTGGGCAGCAGCCAGGAATGCTTCTAAACATTCTACAATGCACAGGACAGACCCACAATGAAAAGTTATCCACCCCAAAGTATTAGGAGTATTAAAATTGAGAAACTTTTTATCTAAACAGAGCTTATGTATTCTAAGGTTTCCCACACCCTCTATATTTTGAGGACCTCTAATACTCTAACTTTTCCAGTTTATCCTTTGTTTGTCTTCCTCCTGTAGTCCAATAAATTACCATTCACACAGATTTGTCAGGTAATTAGTGAACACACACAAGTAAATGAAGAACTTTCTCCTTTTCTGTCTCTGCTATAGTCTTGTGTCTCTCTCCAGCTGTGATTAGAAACTATGGTTTTGATTTTTCCTCCCTTGTTAGTTCTCTCTCCTGATCTCCTTTCCTCCCTTTTTCTCTTTTACACACACAAAGTCATTTTTGTACCCAATGTATTGAATGGACCTTTTCCACATTTGATTATGAACTCAGATATTTATTCTTCACATTCGTTGAAGGGTTTGGTCTGCAAGATGAATTAACAAAAACAGATGGCATCTCTAGAAAGGAAGAATTTTGCTGTGAAGACTAAGGGGAAGGAGATGCTCAAGAACTGCTCTGGGTACCTGGGATAATGAAGAAGGCACTGAGATGCTCCCTGACGCTAAGCCACTGTGATAAATTCAGAAGCATTGTGCACATTGTGGAATTCCTTCCTATTAATGAAATATCCTCCTATTCTGAATTTAAAATGCTCCTAAGGAGTGCTTGGTACTGTGTAGATTTCTGAGTTAGACTGTGTAGATACTTGAGCTAAGAAAAGTTCTCTTCTGCCCTATTCTTTTATCCCTATTACAGACATCCTGGGTACCAAAGGTATAAGTCTTCACCAAGAATAAGATATCCAATAATAATTCAGAATAAATAGTTAAAACTAGATAATCATTATGGCCAATATTTATAGGATTTTATAAACTGCAAAGCATTTTCACAAATTTTATGTTACTTGCTCCTCACCATCTTGTCAAAGCTATAGGCATTTGATTTTACATTAGAATTGACATTCACCTAACTACTAACTTAATAGTATTTGGCTTTAGGCAAGCCACTTAGCCCCTTTGTTTTCCCATCTGTGAAATTAGGATAATTTCATCCTTTTTACCTGGTTCTGGTAGGGTTCAAATAAGAAAATGTATTAAAGAGAATTTTTTTTGTCAACAACAAATCATGTTACAAATATAAGCAATTATTTTGTATATGGGAAATAGAAGATGAAAAGATTAATGACATGTACAACATAACAGTGAAACTTAAGGTAAACTATAGATTTGGGGTGATTATGATGTGTCAGGGTAGGCTCATTAATTGCAACAAATGTTACCACTCTGGTGAGGGATGTTGACAATAGGAAAAGTTATACAAGTATGGGGGCAGGAAATATTTGGGAAATCTCTATATCTTGCTGTCAATTTTGCTGGGAATCTAAAACTGCTCTAAAAAGGTAAGTTAAAAAAAAAGATTAGTGACTTCTTGAACATTACACATCTAGTAAGTTCTCTGACATTAGTATATTCTGACAGTGGCATATTTTGTTACCACATTCACTACACATATCTCATTTTATTGCACTTTACTTCATTGTACTTCACAGATTTTTCTACAAATCTACATTATTTTTTAACAAATTGAAGTTTTGTGGCAACCCTTCGTTGAGTAAGTCTATCAGTACCATTTTTTAACATTTCCTCCACTTCATGGCTTTGTGTCACATTTTGGTAATTCTCATAAGATCTCAAACTTTTTCATTATTACTGTCTTTTTTTATGGTGATCTGTGATCTCTGATGTTACTATTGTAATTGTTTTGGAGCACCACAGACTGTACCCACTGGAGATGGTAACTTAATCAGCAAATGTGTGTGTGTTCTGACTACTTTACATAACAGCTGTTTCCCCATCTCGCTTCCCCTTCTCAGGCCTCCCTATTCCCTGAGACACAATAATATTAAAATTAGACCATTTAATAACCCTATAATAGCCTCTAAGTGTCGAGTGAAATAATGACTTGTATGTCTCTCAATTTAAATCCAAATCTAGGGCGCCTGGGTGGCTCAGTGGGTTAAAGCCTCTGCCTTCAGCTCAGGTCATGATCTCAGGGTCCTGGGATCGAGGCCCACATCGGGCTCCCTGCTCAGCGGGGAGCCTGCTTCCTCCTCTCTCTCTCTGCCTGCCTCTTTGCCTACTTGTGATCTCTCTCTCTGTCAAATAAATAAATAAATTATTAAATCCAAATCTAGAAATGATTAAGCTTAGTGAGGAAGGCATGTCAAAAGCTAAGAGAGGCCAAAAGCTAGGCATCTTGCATCAAATACAAATGTGAAACTAAAAAATATTCACAGAAATAATAGTCAAAATTTTCCCCAGTCTGTGAAAAACCTAAACCTGCAAATTCAAGAAATTGAGGAAATTCCAAACACTCAAAGAAATCTATGCCACACATCCACACATCATAATCAAACTTCTAATAATAAGAGGATGAAAACCTCTTGAAAGCAGCAAGAAATGCCATATATAGAAGAACACCGATCCAAATGATGGTGATCTCATTAGAAACTCTGCAGCCAAAAAGAAGTGACAAAACATTTTTCAAATGCTGAAAGAACAGAACCACTAACTTTCAATTCTATATCCAGCAAAAAATATTTTTTTGCAATGAAGAGGAAATAAAGGCATTCTCAGATGCAGGAAAGCTTAGAGAATTTGTTATCAGCAAATACGAATGGCTATAGGAAGTTCTCCAAACAGAAAAGAAGCATAACAGAAGAGACTTGATTATTTGAAAAGGAAGAAAGATCGATGAAATGTGAAAAAGTAGGAGTAAATAAAATAGGCTATTCTGCTCCTCATGAGTTTTTGGAGCTTTTATGTGAATGCAAAGAAATTCTTGAAGGAAATTAAAAGTGCCTTCCAGTGAACACATGAATGATAAAACAAACTAGTGGTATGCAGAAAGTTTTAGTGGTTTAGACAGAAGATCAAACCAACCACAACATTCCCTCAAGCCAAAGCCTACTTAGAGCAAAACCCTAACTGTCTTTAATTTTATGAAACTGAAAAAGGTGAGGAAGCTACAGAAGAAAAGTTGGAAGTTAGCAGTGGTTGGTTCATGAGGGTTAAGGAAAGAGGCCATCACCATAACATAAAAGTGCAAGGTGAAGCAGTAAATGCTGATGTAGAAGCTATAGTAAATTCTCCAAGATCTAGCTAGGATAATTAATGAAGGAGGTTACACTGAACAACAGATTTTTAATGTAGTGAAACACCCTCTATTAGAAGAAGATGCCATATAGGACTTTCATAGCTAGAGAGAGAGAGAAGACAGTGTCTGGCTTCAAAGTTTCAAAGGACAGGCTGACTCTCTTGTTAGAGGCTAATGCAGCTGGTGACTTTAGGTGGAAGCCAAGGCTTATTTGCTATTCCAGAAATAATAAGGGCCTTAGGAATTATGCTAATCGACTCTGCCTATGCTCCCTATATGCAAACTCAAAGACCAGAAGATAGCACATCTGTTTAAAACAAAGTTTGCTGAATATTTTAAGCCCGCTGTTGAGACTTACAACTCAGAAAAGATTCTCTTCCACATATTACTGCTCATTGACAATGAACCTGATCACACAAGAGTTCGGATGGAGGTATACAGTGAGATAAACATTGTTCTCACACCTGCTAACAAAACATCCATTTTGTGGCCCATGGGTCAAGCAGCCATTTCAACGGTCATGCCTTATTACTTAAGAAATACATTTTGCAGGGTGCCTGGGTGGCTCAGTGGGTTAAAGCCTCTGCCTTTGGCTCAGGTCATGATCTCAGGGTCCTGGGATCGAGCCCCACATCAGGCTCTCTGCTCAGTAGGGAGCCTGCTTCCTCCTCTCTCTCTGCCTGCCTCTCTGCCTACTTGAGATCTCTCTCTCTCTCTCTCTCTCTCTCTGTCAAATAAATAAATAAAATATCTTAAAAAAAAGAAATATATTTTGCCATAGACAGTGATTGATCTGATGAATTTGGGTAAAGTAAATTAAAACCTTCTGGCAAGGATTCATCATTCTAGAACCCATTAAGCACATTTGTGATTCATGGGAAGAGGTCAAAATATCAACATGAGCAGCACTTTGGAAGAAGTGGATTCCAACCCCCATAGTGACTTTGAGGGGTTCAAGACTTCAGTGGAGGAAGTAACTATAGAGGTGGCAGAAACAGGAAGAGAACTATAATTAGAAGTGGAGCCTAAAATGGGACTGAATTGCTGCAATCTCATGATAAAACTTTAAGAATGAGGAATTGCTTCTTATGGATGAGCAAAGGAAATAGTTTCTTTTCTTTTTTTTTAAGATTTTATTTATTTATTTGACAGAGAGAGAGAGAGAGATTACAAGCAGACAGAGAGGCAGGCAGAGAGAAAGGAAGAAGCAGGCTCCCTGCCAAGCAGAGAGCCTGATGCGGGCCTCGATACCAGGACCCTGAGACCATGACTTGAGTCAAAGGTAGAGGCATTAACCCACTGAGCCACCCAGGCACCCAGGAAATAATTTCTTGAGATGGAATCTACTCCTGGTGAAGATACAGCATAGATTGTGGATATGACAATTAAATATAGACTATTACAAAGATTTAGTTGATAAAACAGCAGCAGAGTTTGAGAGTATTGACTCCAATTTTGAAAGTCGTACTGTGGGTAAAATGCTATCAAACAGCATCACATACTGCAATAGAGAATTCATTCATGAAAGGAAGAGTCAATCAGTGTTGCATAATTCACTGTTGTCTTATTTTAAGAAGTTGCCACAAACACCCACCCTTCAGCAACCACCTATCTGACCAGTCAGCAGCCATAAATATCAAGGCAAGACACCCCCCATCAGCAAAAAGGTACAACTTGCTGAAGAGTCAGATGGTGGTTAGCATTTTTTAGCAATAAAATAGTTTTAATTAAGGTGTGTACACTATGTTTTTAAATATAATGCTACTGTACACTTAATAGACTGCAGTATAGTGTAAACACAATTTTTATATGCACTGGGAAAACAAATGAACTTCACTTGACTCATTTTATTGTAATATTCACCTTTTTACACTGGCCTGGTACCAAACCTGTAATATCTCTGATGTATGCTTATATTCATTCCTTCTTTTCATTGGTTTAGGTGACTTCACATCTTAGAAACTCCATAATTTATATTCTGCCTACATTTTGGCATAGTACAATAGAGGCCTGATATAGTGGTGGTCACAAAAATCTGTAAATACTAAATAAATAATCTGCCTTCTTGAATAATACCTGAAACTGAATTATGGAGTAGAACACATATTTCCATGAGTATTATAAGATGCTTTTATACTGAGAGGAAATATTGCATGATGGATATGAAATAGAATTCTAGAAGTATTTTTTTTTTAAGATTTTATTTATTCACTTGACACAGAGAGATTACAAGTAGGCAGAGAGGCAGGCAGAGAGAGAGGAGAGAGGAGGAAGCAGGCTCCCTGCTGAGCAGAGAGCCCTACGTGGGCCTCGATCCCAGGACCCTGGGATCATGACCCGAGCCGAAGGCAGCGGCTTTAACCCACTGAGCCACCCAGGTGCCCTGAAATAGAATTCTAAAATCAGATAATCCCAAGTTTAAAACCAGGCTCTGCCTTGTATTATCTTTGTAATCTTGATTAAGTTACTTACTATCAATGAATAAGTGAATAAAAAGAATTACTTCTTCCAGTTCTGTTCACTATAGACATAGAGTAGATCAGTTACATCATGACCTGATTAAAAACACACTAGCCTCTAAGACAGAAAAGATTTATCTTGCTCAAAAACCAAGAGACAAATGAAAGTACTTAACATAGAAGTAATTAATGGGGATCATTGAGTTGACCACAAGGTTTTTAGAAGGAAGATTAGGAGTTTTATTTTTAACTGCTAGGGGTAAAAAATAGAAACTAAAAAAAAAATTAGACCCTTGACTGACCTTAAGTAATTGAAAGGACCTGCTGCTTAATTCTTTTTTGTCACTTACTCCCAAGGGCCTCCACCTCCAAGCCTTTAGGCAAGGGCAATTTTCTGTTAAAATCTATCTGGGAAAAAAATTGCTTTGTTGCTGGATTGTGTCTTGTCTGTCACAGCATGGGGGTTTGTTTTCATGTCAGGGCTCAGCAAACACCTGAAAAGAGAAATGTCTTTGAGAAGAGCTGACATCCCAAATAATCAGGCTGTAAGCTCTTTCCTATACCAATCTCCACACATTGTGAGAATAAAGTCAGCCAATGACTCAAAACAAACTTTTCCAAACACTGTTTTTCTCATTACTGTCTCTGCTGGGGAGCTCTATTCTTCAGTAACCTGACCTTCTTGTTCAAAGCTTCCAATCAATTCCCCAGTTAAGTGTTGTCTCTCTGGAATTGAGCCCTGTTGAAATTTCAAAGACTGACATTTTTGAACACCTGGGTGAGAAGTTCCTGGTGAGATAAAATAGAAAAATAATAGAGTGGGACCATCAATATACTGCAAACCTTTGGTATTCAGGAGAAGGACACACAATAATTAAAAAGAATAACAGCTTAATACTTTTGGTCAAGGTTTCTAGCTGATGGACAAATATACTCCTGTTAATATGATATGCCTAGGTAAGGAGAACTTTTTCAGTCTCCAAAGATTTCATGCTCTTCTACTATTATAACCAGAGATAAGTGAGCCTCAATTATGGTTGAGATATCTCCTTTTCAAGATAGAAAATATTCAATGACAGACTAATATTTTGGGGGGTTGCTCTAAATTTTATATCACCAAAGTCCCAAAAGCTGCATGTCTACCTCAAAGAGAAACAACAACAACAGGGTGGACTTCAGAAATCTCAGTTGCATGATTATCAAAGGAGCTTCCTTGCAGAAACCATGATGAGAAATTCAAGTCAGAAAAACACAAGCATCAGAAGTGATTCTCTCTCCTGGTGACATAGCATGTGGAATGCCTTATTTCAGAGGAAGAGCTAGCAGGCTTCTCCCAACACAAGGTAAGAAACTAGCAAAATTCATCATACAGCAGAAGCATTTTCCTCCTGAAGGGAACAGCAGCATATATAGCATATACATATATAAATAACTAAGAAAGTAATGAAAAGGAACAATCAGTGTAAGCAAAACTCAATGAGAAAGATGGAGTTCAATTACAGAGAATGTAGTGAAGCCACATCTAGACTTTGAGGGAGTGGCATTTTCAAAAAGTAAGATAAGCTCATTCAAGATGGAACAAGGGAAGATAGGAAAACAGTTGTCCATCATCAAATAAAACTAATTGCCTATCAGCAAATAAATGAATAAAGAAAATATCATATATAAAGAAAATGTAATACTCCATTGTGTATTGTGTATATATACATATATCCACATATGTATAGATATAATCAATACACAATATTGTACATATATACAATATATACACACAGACATATACATATATAAGTATATGGTATATATATAATACACAATATTATATATATATATATATACACACATTTTACACAATGGAACATTATCCAATCTTTAAAAAGGAAGAAAATACCATCATTTCCAACAATATTGATAAGCCTGGAGATGGAGACATTATGCCAAGTGAAATAAGTGAGACACAAAAAGACAAATACTTCATGACATAGTTAGATGTGGTATCTACAAAAGTCAAACTTTTAGAAACAGAAAGTAGAATGGTGGTTGCCAGGAGCTGGGAGTGAAGGAAATGGGGAGATGTTGGCCAAAGGATCCAAACTTTCACTTATGCAGTATGAATAAGTTCTGAGGGTGTAATGTACAACAAGGTGACTACATCAAATAACACTGTATTATAATTGAAACTTGCTAAGAGAATTGATCATAATTGTTCTTACCACAAAAGCAAAAAAAGTAAGAATGTGAGGTGATGAATATAATCACTAGCTTGAACTGTGGTGACCATTTCCTAACGTACATATATATATCAAAACAACATGTTGTATACCTTAAATATAAACAATTTTTAATTTTCAAGAATATCTCAATGAAGCTAGGGGAAATAAATTAAAATTGAAGAGGAGTGCAAGATGGCAGTGAAAGAAGATCCTGAACTCACTTGTTTCCATGGACACACCAAATCTATAATTATATATGGATCATTTCCCTCTGAAAAAGATCCCCAAACTTGCAAAACTATAAAGATTCTATAAGAAAACATGATATCACCCATCAACAGATGAATGGATAAAGAAGATGTGGTATACATATACAATGAAACACTACTCAGCCATAAAAAAGAAATGACATCTTACCATTTGTGGCATCATGGATGCACCTTGAAAGTATTATGGTAAGTGAAATAAGCCTCGCAGAGAAAGACTAATACCCTTATGTGGAATCTAAAAACAAAACAAACAAAACAAAACATAACCTGGACTCATAGATATAGAAAACAGTTTGGTGATTGCCTAAGGGGTGGGGGATGGGGGGTTGAAGGGGATTAAGAAAAACAAACTTCTAGTTATACAATAAATAAGTCATGGTGATGTACAGCATAGGGAATGTAGTCAATAACATTATATTAAGTTTGTAAGGTGACAAATGGTAACTAGACTTGTTGTGGTGACCATTTAACAATGTATACAAATGTCAAATCACTATGTTGCACACCTAAAACTAATATGATACTGTATGTCAATTATATCAATAGATAAAAAATAAGAAAAAGTCTTTAAAAATTAAAATTTTAAAAATTAAAATATTTTGAAAAGATGGAACAAGAGAGCTCTGAAGCAGGATCCAACGACCCAGAAAAGTACTGGTAAATATGAAAGAAGGTCGTGGTTCTTAGTCGCTTTTCAGGGATTCAATTTGAGGCTGCATTTCCTGAAGAGAATGATAGGAGAGCCTAACACCAGGCAGTTGAGTTAAGGACCATTCAAGCAAAATAACCCATACATGGTGAGAAAAGATTCATTCAGTTAACTTTCAGTGTTCACATGGATACCAAATTCCAAATTTTTCACCAGACACATGACACTAGGGATGCTGGGAATTACTGCTGGAAGCATATAGGGAGCAGGGCTAATTAGGCTGGTCTGTCTGGATAATGTTGGCTGGATAGTAGTGTCCAACTGTCCCATGAGGCTTCATTCTCATTGAGCCTGGTCCTTGATAGGCCTGAATTAGCAGTAGTAGAATGCTTTGCAACAATCTTTCTCTCTACCCTTTTCTTTCCCCTGGAATCCATGACTAGTGAATCATTGGGTAGAGTGCTTTTTTTCATTTTTTGCTATTCAGCTGAATGTTTTCATGTAAAATGACAACTAGAGAATTATTTATAAGATGGAGATACTCTACCACTCAAAATTGTTGTGAAAGAAAAATGTGATAATTCATGTATGGTTTATAGTTATGGTGTCTGATAATACTGTGCACTCATTTTACAGCAGTTGTAATAGTCAAAATGATAATAATGATTATGAAGCATAAACATCTTTCTCTCCCTTAGCTGATAATTAAAATACTCAAAGGAACATAAAAATATAGAGAATCCTACAATAGCAATGAAAAAATAGACAAAAGTACAATCCAGTAGACAGATATTTCTGCTAGTTATGTTGCAAACAACTCACTCACAAAGTCATTATGCAGAAAGTAGTACAATGCCTCAGGTGGTAAATAGAAAAGATATTTGCAAAGTGTCATGAATATCCATTTATCCAAAGTGGGGGGAAAACTGAAGGCAATGAAGGCTCTGAGGTATATGGGGACCCCTCTACTTAATGCCACTGTTTCCACTGCTGAACAAGAACACACAAAAGCAATTATTCTGGGTGATATAAAGAGAAGTCAGCAGGTGGTGAAGCCTCTAATGCAGTAGCTTCTAGAAGGAATCCATTCACCTCCTCACTAAAACCAGTGATTTTCAAGCCTACCCATGTGGTAAAATCATTTAGGACCTTTAAGAAATATTGATGGCTGGGTCCTTTTCCCCAGAGGTTCTGATTTAATTGGTGCAACCAAGTTCTGAGAACCATTGATCCTGAACTGTAGGCCATGATGAATTAAAACCCAGAAGCAGAAGGTTGGCTCCTAATGCAACGCCTTCATCATCACAGAAAAAAACTCTGCAGTTCATCCATGATGCTGACTCTCTCTCTACTCCCTCGGGCAGCAGGACCACTGGATGGCCGAATGCAACCTTCTGAGGAGCAGGATGTGAGGGGATTCCAAGAGCATGACAAAGCACCAGTCCAACCATCTTGCATTTGATCAGGTTTCAGACTGTGGGAGAGCTCGCCCAAAAAACAAGCAAACACAGCAAAGACAGCAGAGCTTATAGAAAAAAAAATCCATCATGAACAGAAAGAGAATAACATGCTCAAGAAGATAAGAAATAAATTATTTTTAAAAGGTAAAACAGGACATTTTAACAGTGTTTTTAATGCTATTAATAAAATTTCAAGAAAATGTGAAGCTGTGAAAGATGTAAGCCTGATGATTCACAGACCTGTACCCCTGGGGCAAAGAACAAAAAATTAAAAACAATTTAAAAAAATGAACAGGAGGTAACAAAAAAATAAAGTAGCAAAGTACTTTATAAAATTCACTGTACAAAAGTGGATAGCATCGTTGCTCCAGTTCTAAGCTATACTTAACTATTTGTTTATTAAACCAAATGTATTATCAGTGACAGAATTTTTCAAGGAAGAGGTTGTGACTGAAAAGTTAAAGCACTCAAAATGATTAATCAAATGTGGAAGCTTACAGGAGACATTCTCACAAATGCAATTATATATATGTAAAAAACAAAGATAAAAAAGAGTCTCTACAACATAGTTCTGCCAGCCAAGAGGCTTAAAATAAATAATTACAAATGATAAAAAATTCTAGACTGTAGCACCATAAATGAAGAAATGGGAGAGGGAAAGATGTTAGGAAATGAAATTATACCTTTGTTTTCAAATTACATGGGATATTAAGTGTTAAAGGAATAAATACATTATCACAGATCTTGTGTTAATATTAAGCATTAAAGGAGAAGATATATTAAAATGGACATTTACTTCCTAAGTTACTAAGATAATGTAAGACATGTTATCTTTAATGGAATAGAAGGAATCATAAAAAAAAGTATTAGAAATAGTGACAGAAATTAAACAAATATATTAATTATCTCATCCAATCTCATTAAAATTTAAGTCGCTCAGCTTGGATTAAAATGCATATATCGTCATACATAAGAGATACATCCAAGATAAAGTGACAAAGATTATAAGAATAAAAAAAAGGGCAAAGATATTCCAAACAACAGGAAAGAAAATGGAAGCAGGGGTGGAATATTAAGTCAGACAAAGTAGAATTCAAACAAAAAAACCCATTAAAGATGGCAATTATGTTTTTGATAATGGATCCATCCATCCATTTTGGATTACATCCATAATCCAAAATGGGAATATATATCAACCATGGACATTTAAGCACCGCATAGCAGAGCATCAAATCAAAGCAAAAATTATTAGAAACATATGGAAACACAGAGGAACTAATAGTAGTGGGAGACTTCAACTTCAACTTGTACTCGATTAATCAAGTATGTGTGTGTGTGTGTGTAAAGGGAGAGAGAATAAAGATCTAAATAATGTAAGGTTTATTCCACTTGCCTCTAAACAAAGAAAAATATTTAACAAAGTTGAAAGTGGCAAAGAATAAAAAATAAAAAAATAAAAAAGAAAGTGGCAACACCAGCAACAGAGAGTCAAGATTGGAAATACACAGTCACCTATAGCCATACCCAATAAAAAAAAACTGGTGAGGCATGCATCTTTCATCACATCTTTTTATACATGAAGAAATTAAACACAGTTTAGCATTGCTATGGTGTTGAAATACGTGAGAAAAGTTGTCCATACCCATGCATAAAATATCCCTTTAATAAATTGTATTTTATTCTTTAAAAAAAAAATGGTGCCGTGGT
Organism: Ailurus styani; assembly: GCA_002007465.1. Lineage (NCBI taxonomy): Eukaryota > Metazoa > Chordata > Mammalia > Carnivora > Ailuridae > Ailurus > Ailurus styani. The sequence continues at coordinate 30,089 of LNAC01001764.1, forward strand.
GGTGGCAGAGAATAAAAGAGGAATACCACTCCCAGAAAACACACCTTGTTTACAGTATGATGATACAAATGTCCCTCTCATTTTTCTCTACAGTTTGGTGAGTACCACGCTTATTCATATCACCTCTGTATTTGTTTGCAGAGCTAAATGACACTACATTTTATTTCCCTTCTCCCCACATCAATGTCAATATGGCCCCGGAAAAAGATCTGCAACTAAAATGAAATTGTTCTGGGTGCCTGAGTGGCTCAGTGGGTTAAAGCCTCTACCTTCCGCTCGGGTCATGATCTCAGGGTCCTGGGATCGAGTCCCGCATCGGGCTCCCTGCTCAGCAGGGAGCCTGCTTCCTCCTCTCTGCCTGCCTCTCAGCCTACTTGAGATCTCTCTCTCTCTGTCAAATAAATTTAAAATAAATAAATAAAGTGAAATTGTTTGATGTAACCTACTATACTATGTATTATGGCCTTTTCCCATTTTTTCAGTGAATTCACAATTAATCCCTTATATTTTGGGGGGGGTACTTTATTCCCCTCTATAGATTGCCACATAATTAACACACAATCATGCAAGCATTTACCTATAGTAACAGTATTTTAATTTTGAATTTAAAATATTTAAAGTAAGGGATGCCTGGATGGCTCAGTCTGTTAGGCGTCAGCTCAGGTCATGAACCCAGGGTCCTGGAATCAAGCCCCACATTGGGCTCCCTGCTCAGCAGCAGCTCCTTCTCTCTCTGCCACTCTCTCATGCTCTCTCTTTCTCTCTCTCTCTCAAATGAATAAATTAAATCTTTTAAAAAATATTTATGGTAAAATATAATTCCAGGGGTAGAATTTGGAAAAATTATTTATAAAAGATATAGTTAATAATGCTTTAACTATTTTTAATAACTTTTAGATCTGAGTTTGAGTTTAAAATAAATTTTAAGTAGAAATATAGTTCTCTCTTTTTTTGCTTCCTAAAGTAATTTTTTAATTTAATTTAACTTAATTTAAATTCAATTAATTAAAATATAGTGTATTACTGGTTTCAGAGGTCGAGTTCAGTTTTATGAGTTATAAATATATTTTCTTGAGACACCTGGGTGACTCAGTCAGTTAAGCATCTGCCTTTGGCTCAGGTCATGATTCAGGGGTCCTAGGATCAAGCCCCACATTGGGCTCCCTGCTCAGTGGGGAGTCTGCTTCTCCCTCTTCCTCTACCCCTCCCCTCCACTTGTGGTCTCTCTTGCTCATTCTCCTTCTCAAATAAATAAATAAGTAAAGGAAATACATTTTCTTAAATACTGAATGACAACACAGAACTAGGACATTGATACTATTGCACAATTTTTTTCAAAGATTTCTTGCACAATAAATTTTTAAAATTTCTCATATTCTGTCTCATTTCATCTCATCAATGACCCTATGAGACAGATAAAAAAGATAAAATCCTATTTTGCAAGAAATAGAACAAAGCTAGCTAGAAGCAATTATCTCCTCCAATAGTTAATATTTTGTAGAATCTGGTCTAACTGGCATGAGTTACACAGTTTTATTGTGGTTGGACAAATGGCATGAGCAATTTAAAAAAAAAAGAAAAAAGAAAGGGAACTAAGAATTTTTTGAATGCCTGCACTATGTGAGACACCATTTGTTGGAACAAATAAGAGTAATGTCAACACTGTTATTTAGTACAGCTAGAAAATGTAGGGTTTAGTTGCTCAAACATTCTGATTATATAAATATCTAAATATTTGTCAGTTGGCAATCAAGGAGAGGATTGCAGTCATTGTAAGACAGGTACCATCTTAACAAAGGGATAGGTTACAAAAATCAAGAATAAAACACTATGATAAATGACTTGCCTACAGGATGATTCTTTTTTTTTTTTAATTTACTTATTTGACAGAGGGAGAGAGATCACAGGAGGCAGAGAGGCAGGCAGAGAGGGGGGGGGAAGCAGGCTCCCCGCTGAGCAGGGAGCCCAATGCAGCCCTTGATCCCAGGACCCTGAGATCATGACCTGAGCGGAAAGCAGAGGCTTTAACCCACTGAGCCACCCAGGTGCCCTACAAGATGATTCTGTCAGGAATATACACTACCATCCCTAGAATCTCAACTCCTTATTCCTGATATAAACCTCATTTGGGGTTTTGGGGGGGAGGGTTTTTTTTTTTGGTTTAGTTTTAACCCTGGATATAACATTGGATTCTATTAATGTCTAATCCACCCAATTTGGCTTAGTATTTTCATAAAATGCAGTCCTTCTTCAGTTCTACTCTGTTCTGAAGGGTTCTCTTGAATCTGTTTGACCATGCTCTCTGTATGATGAACCTGAATTATCCAGTAGGGCAGCCAGTGGCCTTTGTAGGCTACTGAGCAGTTGAAAGGTGGCTAGACTAATTGGAGATGTACCATATATGTAAAATACACAGTGGAGTTTGAAGACTTAGTACAAATAAATAATATGAATTATCTCATTAATACATTTTTATGTTGATTAGATATTGAGACTATTATTGGGTTAAGTAAAATATATTATTTATATAAATTCATCTGTATTTTTAAAGTTTTTTTAATGTGGCTACTAAAAACTTTTAAATTACAGGTGTGGCTTACATTACATTTCTACTAGATAGTGCTATGACAGACAGTCTCGACTCTTTTAAGTGTAATGTCACTCAGATATATTCCAAACCATATTAGGAATAAAAAACTTTCAAAGAATTAAAATGTATCAAAATATGTCTAATTCGAAGCACTTGCCAAACCAAAATCTCTCTTCTGAAGTAATTTGGAAGACACATTAAAATTTTCTCATGACTCAGCATAATTGCAACAAATAATAGTTTGCCCAAGTGCTAGGAAAGGGGTGAGCTGAGACCTGTGCATTTCATGACACATGGAGTACACAACTCAGGCTTCTCCATTGCAAGTAACTTGGATAGTTCCTGGATAGTGTAAGCTGAATATCAAAGGATATGGGATGGCTCACAGAATCACTAAAAGACCTGGAGTAACAAACTCAAGGCTAAATTTCCAAGAACATTATTTCAAGGCCAAAAAATGAATACATTTGCCAACAAAATGAGAGCTTGTTTCTAATCCTATTCACATTTCTCATTTCTGAATCAAAGTTCCCGAGAGAATTTTTGTTTGGTGGAGCCTAAGTCAATGTAAGTGTCTGAAGCATCCAAGGAACTGGGAATTTGAGTTGTGAATTATATATTGGAGAGGTAGGGTTCAAAGCATGGGAGTTTTTGCAAGGACATTCAAAAGATTATAGTCTGCTGAAAATGTAAAAATCAGCTACTACAGAGAATAAACCCCTTTTCTGGAAGACAAATCTCTTTTTTTTTTTTTGAAGACGAATCTCTTAAATATTTCTTATTTTCTCTATACTATCGAATGAAAACAAAACATTGTCAATGGGTGGGGGGTGGGCACCTGTGAGGTTCAGTTGGTTAAGCATCCGCCTTCCACTCAGGTCGTGATCCCAGGGTCTTAGGATTAAGCCCCGCATCAGGCTCCCTGCTTCTCCCTCTCCCTCTACCACTCCCCCTGCTTGTGCTCTCTCACTTTCTCTGTGTGTCAAATAAATAAATAAAATCTTCAAAAAAATCTTCAAAAAAAAAAGCATTGTCAATGGGAAAGTAAACTGGTACAACCTCTAGTCAGACACACACACAAAAACATATTTTCAATGATTCCATTTATATGAAATATAAGAAAAGGTAATGCTAGTCTCTGGTGAGAGAGACCAGGAAAGTGATTGTATATATCAGGTAAGAATTGCCTGGAAGGAGTAATGAGGTAACTTTCTGGGGTGATGAAATTGTTCTATATTCTGATTGAGGTGATGGTTTCATCAGTGTCTGCATTTATCAAATTCACCAAATTATATACTTATATTCTATGCATTATAATGTATGTAAATTTTGCTTCAATGAAAAAATGTTTAAATATAGAATGAACGGCTTTATAAGTTTTAGCTTACTTTTCCATCCATATCATTCTAGACACAGAGCCTTTCTTAATGTATCAACCCCTGTAGACCAAGCCTTTGTAGGCCTCCTACATTTTTAGTATTAGGCAGTAAATAAGGTAATCAAAGTTAAGGGAGAAGGATATGAATAGAAATTAATAATAAAATATATATATATAATTATTAGGAAAAAAATTAGCTAAAGAAATGAAGATCATTACACCAAAACTTTAAGACATAGACAAAAAAGTTGAAGGCACAAATATATGAAAAGATAGCTTGTGTTCTGGATCAGATGACTTAATATAGCTAAAATGTCCATACTAACCAAAGCCAGATGTAGATTCAATGCAATCCCTACCAAAATTCCAAAGACATTTTTCACATAAATAGAAAAAGCAATCCTAAAATTCATATAGAAAGGCTCCAAATAGCCAAAGGAATCTTGAGAAAGAATAAAGCTGGGGGCCTCACACTTCCTTGTTTCAAACTATACTACAAAGTGAAATAATCAAAACAGAATGGTACTAACATAAAAATAGACACATAGATCAATGGAACATAATCCAGAGCCCAGAAATAAACCCACACATATATGGTTAACTAGTATTTGACAAGCTTGCCAAGAATAGTCAATAGGAAAACTTGGTCTCTTCAATAAATGGCATTGACGAAACTGGATATTCACATGGAATAGAATAAAACTGAGCCCTTAATTTACACCACTCAAAAAAAATTAGCTCAAAATGGGTTAAAGACTTAAACGTAGGACCACAAACCATAAAAATCCTAAAATGAAAGATGGGGAAAAGGCTCCTTGATATTGGTATTGGCAATGATATTTTGGATGTGACAACAAAAGCATAAGCAATAAAGGCAAAAATAAACAAGTGGTACCACATCAAACTATAAAAGCTTCTACACAGAAAAAGAGTCAATAAAGTGAAAAGGTAAACTATGTAATGGAAGAAAATATTTTCAAATTATATGTATTAAAAGGAATTAATATCAAAAATATATAAGGAACTTGTGTAATTCAACAGTAGAAATAGAAATAATAACAGTGCTCCAAATTAAAAGTGGACAAAGCATCTGAATAGACATTTTTCCAAAGAAAACATACAAATGGTCAACAAGTACATGAAAAGGTGTTCAACATCACTCATAATTAGGGAAATGCAAATCAAAAGAACAATAAGATATCTCCTCAAGACTGTTAGAATGGCTATTACCAACAGAAAAGAAATAACAAGTGTCGGTGAAAATGTGAAATAAGGAAACTTTTGTGCACTCTTATTGGGCATGTAAACTGGTGAAGCTACTATGGAAAATAGTATGGAAGTTCCTCAAACAATTAAAAACATAACTACCCTATGATCAGTTATTGCACTATTTTACAAAAAATTAATAAAAATTCTAATTTGAAAAGATACGTGCATCCCTATATTTATTGCAGCATTTTTTACAATACCCAAGACATGGAAGCAATGGAGATATCTATCAATAGATGAAAGGATAAAGAAGATGTGGTTCATATACATAAAATGGGATAATATTTAGTCATAAAAAGAAGGAAATCTTGCCATTTATGACAACATGGATGGAACTTGAGTTCATTATGCTAAATAAAACAAATTAGACAGAGAAAGACTAATTCCAAATGATCTCACTTATATGTGGACTCTAAAAAAACCAAATTCATAAAAACATAGTTGTTTCCAAGGAAGCGGCAAGATGGCGGAGGAGTAGGAGACCGAGCTTATTATCATCAGTAATTCACCCAGATACCTATCAAACTAATCTGAAAACCTACAAATTCTATAGGAGATCAAAGAGAAGAAGAGCAGCAATTCTAGGAACAGAAAATTGACCACTTTCCGAAAGGTAGGATGTGCAGAGAAGTGAATCTGAAGCGATGGGAAGATAGACACCGGGGGGGAGGGGCGGGTCCTGGCAAGTGAGAGAGCAGCGAAGCACAAAATCAGAACTTCTAGAAGTCTGCTCCACTGAGGGTCATCGCCCCAGAGGCCAAGTGGGGGGTGACACCCTCGTGGGGAAAGTGTGGTCTCAGGACCCATGGGGAAACAAAAAGACCAGGAGTGTCTGAGCATGACAGAGCTCCCAGGTATCAGAGGGGAGAAGCCAACTGGAGAGATGGAGTCAAGCTGAGAAGGTGTCTCTTAGCTTGGTGATACCTTGGGCCATGATCCAAAGCACAGTCAGGCCACTGTCTTTGAGCGGGGACCCAACAGGCAGCAGACCCAGAGAGACCCCTCCTTCCTCCTCTGGGAGGAGTGGCATGGGAGTGGCTGCAGGAATCTGCTGGGTTTGGAGATTCTAAATGGGGCCACACGCCAGACTAGAGATGCTCGGTCACAGGCCGGGTGAGCTCGGAGTGTGGCTGGATACCAGGGAGATGGGAGGGACAGACTGCTTTTCTCTGAGGGCACACTGAGGAGTGAAGCCCCCGAGCTCTCAGCTCCTCTGGGTCAGAGACTGGAAGGCCGCCATTTTCAATCCCATCCTCCAAAGCTGTATGGAAAGCATTCAGGGAACAAAAGCTCCTGATAGTGAACCCGAGCTGATTACTTAGCCTGGCCCCTGGTGAGAGCAGTGCGATTCCGCCTTGGGCAAAGACACTTGAGAATCACAGCAACAGGCCCCTCGCCCAGAAGACCAGAAAGAAAATCCAGCCAAAGCCAAGTTCAAGATCGCTGAGAATTGTGGAACTCTGGAGCTAGGGGAAAGCAATGCAGAGAATTAATGGCTTTTCCCCCATGACTCTTTTTTTTAATTTTATTTTTATTCTTTGCCCAAGGGGTACAGGTCTGTGAATCATCAGGCTTACATCTTTCGCAGCATTCACCAAAGCACAAACCCTCCCCAATGTCCATAACTCATCCACCCTATCCCTACCCTCCCACCCCCCAGTAACCCTCGGTTTGTTTTGTGAGATTAGGAGTCTCTTTTAAGCTATCAAAAGAAATGAAATCTTGACATTTGCAATGACATGGATGGAACTGGAGGGTATTATGCTGAGCGAAATAAGTCAATCAGAGAAAGACAATTATCATATGATCCCCCATGACTCTTTAGTCATTCAAAGTTAAATTCTTTGAATTTTACTTTTTTCTTACTCTTTCCTTTTAAATTTTTTTCCTTTTTCCTATTTTAACGTTTTTAACTATTATATCTTATCAACACTTTTTAATCTTTTTTAATTTTCATTGTTATGGTCATATTTTATCCCTTCATTGTATTTAACCGTATTTTTTGTATACATATAGGGTCTGTTCAATTCACCAGTCTAAAACATATAGATAGAGATAGAGATAGAAATAGAGATAGATAGATAGATATAGAGAGAGTCAGAGACAGAGATAGATATAGAAACAGAAATAGATAATATAGATATAGATATAGGATTTTGTTTTATTTTTATTTTGTGTTTTGTTTTTGCTTGATTTTGTTTTTTTGATTTTTTATTTTTTCCCTCTTTCTTTTCTCCCCAGTTCTAGGTAGCTTCTGATTAGGTTAGGGTATATTTCTCTGGGGTCATTGCTACCCTTTAGTATTTTGTTCTCTCCTCCATCTATTCTTATCTGTATAAAATGACACAGTGGAAAAAATCAACACACACAAAAAAAAGAACAAGAGGCAGTAATGACAGCTAGGGACCTAATCATTGCAGACATTAGTAATATGACAGAACTAGAGTTCAGAATGACAATTATTAAGGTGCTGGCTGGGCTCGAAAAAAGCATGGAAGATAATAGAGAATCCCTCTCTACAGAAATAAAAACCCTTTCTGAAGAAAAAAAGAACTAAAATCTAACCAAGCTGAAATCAAAAAAGCTAATAATGAGGTGCAATAAAAAATGGAGGCTCTTACTGCTAGGATACTCTCTTCTTTTAATTTTTTTTCCTCTTTTCTATTTTAACTTCTTTTAACTATTTTATCTTATCAATACCTTTTTTAAAAATCTACTTAAATTTTCATTGTTATAGTCATATATTATCCCTTCATTGTATTTAACCTTATTTTTTGTATACATATAGGATCCATTCAATTCACCAGTTTAATAGATAGATATATATGATATAGATAGAGACAGAGATATAGAAAGAGGTATAGAGATAGAGCTAGATATAGATAAAGATATAGATATAGATTTTTTCTTCTCTTTTTTCCCCTCTTTGTTTTCCCCCCAGTTTTGGGTCTCTTCTGATTTGGTTAGTGTATATTTTTCTGGGGTCATTGCTACCCTTTAGTATTTTGTTCTCTCCTCCATCTCTTCTTATCTGGATATAATGACAAGGTGGAAAAAAATCAACACACAAAAAAAGAACGAGGCTGTAACGATGGTTAGGGACATAATCAATGTGAACTTTAGTAATACGTCAGAACTAGAGTTCAGAGTGACAATTATCAAGGTGCTAGCTGGGCTCAAAAAAGCATGAGAGATAATAGAGTATCCCTTTCTGGAGAAATAAGAGAATAAAATCTAACCAAGTTGAAATAAAAAAAGCTATTAAGGAGGTGCAATTAAAAATGGAGGCTCTTACTGCTACGATAAATGAGCAGAAGAGAGAATTAGTGATATAGATGGGCAAATGACAGAGAATAAAGAAGCGGAGGAAAAGAGAGACAAACAATACTGGAGCATGAGTGGAGAATTCGAGAGATAAGTGATACCATAAGACGAAACAATATTAGAATAATTGGGATCCCAGAAGAAGAAGAGGGGGGCAGAAGGTATAGTGGAGCAAAGTATAGTACAGAATTTCCCTAATTTGGTGAAGAGAACAGGCACCAAAATCCAGAAGGCAAAGAGAATCCGCCTCAAAATCAATAAAAATAGCTTCACACCCCATCATCTAATAGTAAAACTTACAAGTCTCAGTGACAAAGAGAAAATCCTGAAAGCAGCTCGGGACAAGAGGTCTATAACATACAATGGTACAAATACTAGCCTGACAGCAGAACTATCCACAGAGACCTGGCAGGCCAGAAAGAACTGGCATGATATATTCAGAGCAGTAAACAAGGAAAACATGCAGCCAAGAATACTATATCCAGCGAGTCTGTAATTGAAGATAGAAGGAGAGATAAAAATCTTCCAGGACAAACAAAAACTAAAGGAATTTGCAAACACCAAGCCAGCCCTACAGGAAATATTGAAAGGGGTCCTCTAAGCAAAGAGAGCCCAAAAGAAACATAGACCAGAAAGGAAGAGACACAATATATAGTAATACTCACCTTATAGGCAATACAATGGCTCTAAATTCATATCTCTCAATAGTTACCCTGAATGTAAATGGACTAAATGCCCCAACTAAAAGACACAGGGTATCATAATGGATTAAAGAACAAGACTCATCGATATGCTGTCTACAAGAAACTCATTTAAACCTGTACCTACAGGTTTAAAGTGAGGGGGTGGAAAAAATTTACCATGCTAATGGACATCAATAAAAGCTGGAGTGGCAATCCTTATATCAGACAAATTAGATTTTAAGCCAAAGAATATCATAAGAGATGAGGAAGGACACTATATCATACTAAAAGGATCTGTCCAACAAGAAGATCTAACAATCATAAATATCTATGCCCCTAACATGGGAGCAGCCAATTATATAAACCAATTAATAACAAAATCAAAGAAACACATTCACAATGATACAATATTAGTAGGGGACATTAACACCCCCCTTACTGAAATGGACAGATCAACAAAACAAAAGATCAATAAGGAAATAAAGGTTTTAAATGACACCCTGGACCAGTTGGATATCATAGACATATTCAGAACATTCCATCCCAAAACAACAGAATACACATTCTTCTCCAGTGCACATGGAACATTCTCCAGAATAGACCATATTCTGGGTCACAAATCAGGTCTCAACAGGTACCAAAAGATTGGGATCATTCCCTGCATATTTTCAGACCATAATGCTCTGAAACTAGAACTCAACCACAAGAGGAAAGTTGGAAAGAACTCAAATACATGGAGGCTAAAGAACACCCTACTCAAGAATGAATGGGTCAACCAGGAAATTAAAGAAGAATTAAAAAAATTCATGGAAACAAATGAAAATGAAAACACAACTGTTCAAAATCTTTGGGACACAGCAAAAGCAGTCCTAAGAGGAAAGTATATAGCAATACAAGCCTTTCTCAAGAAACAAGAAAGGTCTCAAGTACACAACCTAACCCTACACCTAAAGGAGCTGGAAAGAGAACTGCAAAGAAAGCCTAAACGAAGAGGAGAAGAGAAATAATAAAGATCAGAGAAGAAATCAATGAAATAGAAACCAAAAGAAGAGTGGAACAAATCAACGAAACTAGGAGCTGGTTCTTTGAAAGAATTAATAAGATTGATAAACCCCTGGCCAGACTTATCCAAAAGAAAAGAGAAAGGACTCAAATTAATAAAATCATGAATGAAAGAGGAGAGATCACAACCAACACCAAAGAAATACAAACAATTCTAAGAACATATTATGAGCAACTCTACACCAGCAAATTTGACAATCTGGACTAAATGGATGAATTCCTAGAGAAATATAAACTACCAAAACTGAGCCAGGAAGAAATTGAAGACAAAAATCTCCCAAAAAACAAGAGCCCAGGGCCAGAGAGCTTCCCAGGGGAATTCTACCAAACATTTAAAGAAGAATTAATACCTATTCTCCTGAAACTGTTCCAAAAAATAGAATTGGAAGGAAAACTTCCAAACTCCTTTTATGAGGCCAGCATTACCTTGATCCCCAAACCAGGCAAAGACCCCATCAAGAAGGAGAATTACAGACCAATATCNTTCTTAGAGAAATATAAACTACCAAAACTGAACCAGGAAGAAACTGAAGACCTGAATAGACCCATCACCAGTAAGGAGATTGAAGCAGTCATCAAAAATCTCCCAACGAACAAGAGCCCAGGGCCAGACGGCTTCCCAGGGGAATTCTACCAAACATTTAAAGAAGAATTAATACCTATTCTCCTGAAACTGTTCCAAAAAATAGAAGGAAATGGAAAGAAAACATCCAAACTCATTCTATGAGGCATTACCTTGATCCCAAAACCAGGCAAAGACCCCATCAAGAAGGAGAATTACAGACCAATATCTTTGATGAATACGGATGCAAAAATCCTCAACAAAATACTAGCCAATAGGATCCAGCAGCACATAAAAAGGATTATTCACCACGACCAAGTGGGATTTATTCCTGGGATGCAAGGTTGGTTTAACATTCGCAAATCAATCAATGTGATACAAGACATTAATAAAAGAAAGAACAAGAACCATATGATCCTCTCAATAGATGCTGAAAAAGCATTTGACAAAGTACAGCACCCTTTCTTAATCAAAACTCTTCATAGTGTAGGCATAGAGGGTACATACCTCAATATCATCAAAGCCATCTACGAAAAACCCACAGCGAATATCATTCTCAATGGAGAAAAACTGAGAGCTTTTCCCCTAAAGTCAGGAACACGGCAAGGCTGTCCACTATCACCACTGCTATTCAACATAGTACTAGAAGTCCTAGCCTCAGCAATCAGACAACAAAAAGAAATAAAAGGCATCCAAATCGGCAAGGAAGAGGTCAAACTCTCACTCTTTGCAGATGATATGATACTTTATGTGGAAAACCCAAAGGACTCCACTCCAAAACTGCTAGCACTCATACAGGAATTCAGTCAAGTGTCAGGATATAAAATCAATGCACAGAAATCAGTTGCATTTCTATATACCAACAACAAAACAGAAGAAAGAGAAATTAAAGAGTCAATCCCATTTACAATTGCACCCAAAACCATAAGATACCTAGGAATAAACCTAACCAAAGAGGCAAAGAATCAGTACTCAGAAAACTATAAAGTACTCATGAAAGAAATTGAGGAAGANAAGAAATTGAGGAAGATACAAAAAATGGAAAAACATTCCATGCTCATGGATTGGAAGAACAAATATTGTGACAATGTCTATGCTACCTANGCTACACATTTAATGCAATCCCATCAAAATACCAGCAATTTATTTCAAGGAAATGGAACAAATAATCCTAAAATTTATATGGAACCAGAAAAGACCCCGAATAGCCAAAGGAATGTTGAAAAAAAATAAAAGCAAACGCGGCATCACAATTCCAGATTTCAAGCTCTATTACAAAGCTGTCATCATCAAGACAGTATGGTACTGGCACAAAAACAGACACATAGACCAGTGGAACAGAATAGAGAACCCAAAAATGGACCCTCAACTCTATGGTCAACTAATCTTCGACAAAGCAGGAAAGAATGTCCAGTGGGAAAAAGACAGTCTCTTCAACAAATGGTGTTGGGAAAACTGGACAGCCACCTGCAGAAAAATGAAACTGGATAATTTCCTTACATCTTACACAAAAATAGACTCAAAATGGGTGAAAGACCTCAATGTGAGACAGGAACCTCTCAAAATCCTTGAGGAGAACACAAGCAGCAACTTCTTTGACCTCAACCATAGCAACTTCTTCCTAGGAACATCACCAAAGACAAGGGAAGCAAGGGCAAAAATGAACTATTGGGACTTCATCAAGATTAAAAGCTTTTGCACAGCAAAGGAAACAGTCAACAAAACCAAAAGACAACTGACAGAATGGAAGAAGATATTTGCAAATGACACATCAGTTAAAGGGCTTGTATCCAAAATCTATAAAGAGCTTCTCAAACTCAACACCCATAAAACAAATAACCCAGTCAAGAAATGGGCAGAAGACATGAACAGACATTTCTCCAAAGAAGACATCCAAATGGCCAACAGACACATGAGAAAGTGCTCAACATCACTCGGCATCAGAGAAATACAAATTAAAACCACAGCGAGATACCACCTTACACCAGTCAGAATGGCTAAAATCAACAAGTCAGGAAATGACAGATGTTGGCGAGGTTGCGGAGAAAGGGGAACCCTCCTACACTGTTGGTGGGAATGCAAAGTGGGAATGCCACTCTGGAAAACAGTATGGAGGTTCCTCAAAAAGTTGACAATAGAGCTACCCTACAACCCAGCAATCGCACTACTGGGTATTTACCCTAAAGATACAAAGGTAGTGTTCCTCAGGGGCACGTGCACCCGAATGTTTATAGCAGCAATGTCCACAATAGCCAAACTATGGAAAGAACCTAGATGTCCATCAACAGATGAATGGATAAAGAAGATGTGGTATATATATACAATGGAATATTATGCAGCTATCAAAAGAAACGAAATCTTGCCATTCGCAACGACATGGATGGAACTGGAGGGTATTATGCTGAGCGAAATAAGTCAATCAGAGAAAGACAATTATCGTATGATCTCTCTGATATGAGGAAATTGAGGGGTAGGGCAGAGGGTTGTGGGGGGTAGGGAGGGAAAAATAATGAAACAAGATGGGATGGGGAAGGAGACAAACCATAAGAGACTNCTCAGAAAACAAACTGAGGGTTACTGGGGGGGTAAGAGGATAGGGATAGGGTGGATGGGTTATAGACATTGGGGAGGGTTTGCTATGGTGAGTGTTGTGAAAGGTGTAAGCCTGATGATTCACAGACCTGTACCCCTGGGGCAAATAATAAAAATAAAA